>RJWM01016843.1:0-44398 GCA_004363535.1 Dasyprocta punctata | reverse complement strand
ACTCCCCACCCCCATCCCCATCCCCACCCCCAGCTTCTGTGGCGGCTGCTTCAAAGGCTGCCCCAGGGGTGGTTAAATCAAACTCCCAAAGGGAAGCTGACCTTGTGTGGCCCAGAGCAAGAGGGAAGCAGGAGAGAAAGGAATCCTCGTGGTGGAGAACCGCACCCCAGAGTCCCCTTCCCTACCCCTGCAGGCATACTTGTTAACAGCCAATGGGGGACCGGAATCTATCCTATTCGTTGTTTGCTCTAGCTTCATCACTAGGTAGAAATGAAAACCTTGATCCCACTAGCAGGAAAACAAATGAGATGACTCACACAAAGCTCTCTGGGTACCCAAGAAGTGAAGCCATAGGAGTGAAGTATGAGTGCCCCTGTCAGAAAGTTTGGGGCGCATGCCTTTAATCCCAGCACTCGGGAGGGAGGCTGAGCTAGGAGGAGCGTTGTGAGTTCGAGCCCTGCTTGGGCTACAATGCAAGCGCAAGGCTGGCCTGAGCTACATAGTGCGACCCTGCCTCAAAAAACTAGGGCCGGGAGTTTGGCTCAGTGGTGTAAGCGCCTGCCTGTCAGGCGCGAGGCTGTGAGTTCGAGCCCTGGTGCTGCAAAAAGAAAAAAAAAAAGTAGAAGATAGTTTGGGGGCCAGCTCTGTTCTGCTGTTAAATCTGCAGGCTGTTGTGGGAATAGAAAACAATGCCTGCCTGCAAGTTACTTACTGATGACATATTGTAGATATAAAGCAGCAAGTTCTTTCCATTCATTCATGCATGCATTCCACAAATATCTATACAATGCTTTTAATATGCCAAGAACAATTATAAGTGTTACTATACATCGGGGGATTTAAAAAAATCACATTTAAAATTTTGCTTCCCAGAGCATACATTCTAGTTATAAGACACAAACATTAATGATACAGTGTGGTAGAAAGTGATGAGTGCAGTGGAAAAGTGACAAAGGGTAGGCTAGGCAACCAGGCAGGCTAGGGTGGGGGGTTGCAGTTTGAAATAGGACGGTCCAAATCAGCTGAGCCTATTACAGTCCCAAAAGAGCTCTGCCTCAGGGCAGGTGAGGAGGGATTGGTAAGGAGCTTCCAGACCCGGGAACAGCCTAGCAAAGCTCCTAAGGCCTGAGGGGGCTGGGATGGGTTGGGGCAGGGGTGGGGAGGAGAACCAGAGCCTTGCAGCGGGGAGAGCTGTTCCCTGGCAGCCTGTTAGGACTCAGGATTTCACAGTCCTGCTGAGCTGGGCCTCTCCACACCAACCATGAACTTCATCCAGCGAAAGGCCGCCCTAAACCAGGACTTGAGATTGGAAACACTGCAGGTGGTCTCTGCCCTTTCCAGAACCACAGCCTTGGAAGCTATTTTTGAAACTCATCTTTTGTTTAACAGTATAGGCAGTAAAACTGATTACATGCTAGTGACTCTTGCCCTTCTCTTTCCTGCAAGTAGATGGGTTTTCTGGGAAGATGGAATCTTAGTATTACAGAGCTCAGCCCCAGCATTGGAAGAAAGGAAGCCATACATTGCCCTAT
This sequence comes from Dasyprocta punctata, assembly GCA_004363535.1. Taxonomy (NCBI): domain Eukaryota; kingdom Metazoa; phylum Chordata; class Mammalia; order Rodentia; family Dasyproctidae; genus Dasyprocta; species Dasyprocta punctata. The sequence continues at coordinate 42,866 of RJWM01016843.1, read as the reverse complement.
AAGTGAAGCTCTCAAAACCCTCACTCAAGTTTTTCACATTTCTCTCCCAAAGCCTGTCAGAATAGATGCTCATCGGGGGTTTCCAGGATGTTCTGAGTATCTTTAGATGAGGACACGGGCTGGAGAAGACAGACAGGAAGAGGGAAAATGATAGTACTACTGAGTGTAATGGTTCTAGTCTGGTCCATGAAGCTATCCTCTGAGGTTTGAGGCTGAATAGAAACTGGGGAAATAATATAGACACTGTGTTTCTTCCTACCTGACATCCAATCACCCATGCACTGCCAGAAGGCAAGTGTCCTCACTTGGAATAACCAGTGGGCAGGTCATAAGGCCAGGGTGGTCTCTGTGAATCTGTCCTCCATCCTTGGAAGTGGCAGTGCTCACTGCAGTGTAGCCAGCAAGTTTCAGTCCCTGCAAATCAGTGCCTGTGTCTTCAGTCGAATGGCACAAGACCCCCCAGAACCCCTTAGAAGAGGCAGCTGGCAGGGAACCTTAGTATCAAGCATCTCCAGGATGTGAAAGCCCTCCGTGGTGGGCAGGCTCTCCCCGCAGCTAGAATTCTGCTAAAATACTTTATTGCCAGCTAGAATAGACCTTTGAGAGAAGGGAGCAGCCCCCTTTTTGAATTAGAAGCACACCCACTGAGGCCCGGCTCCCCAGCCAGGGGTACCCACACCCACGGTTCCTGCAGAACTCACAGTCTTGTCCCCTAGGTCACACTTCACACTGGGCTCCCGGTCCCCGACTTCTACTCCAGCAGAGCGTCAATCGCCTAAGGATGTTCTGTGAGGACTCCAGCTGCCTGTTTCCTTGGACTGAAAGCTTGATGGGAAGGAGCTCCGCCCACCGACCAGATGGGAGGCAGAGTTGGCAGGGGAAGGATCAAGAGAAGGGAACAGCTGGTCCTCTACAGACTTCGCACCTGCAGCCCGGCCCCTTCCCTCCAGCCTCACCACACTGTCACGCTCGTGTTCGCTTCCATGTCCAGTAACTCTCACCAACCAAGGACCTACACAGCCACGTCAATTCCTTCCTTCCCACCCCCAGATTATGGTTTTATTTCATTTAATTTTTTTGTTAGGTGAGTTCATTTCATTTCCTTCCTGATCATCTTATTGGTGACTTACTGAACTGGCACTGCCAAGAATAAATTCTCCTGATAAGGTTTTCCTTAAGCTTTATGTCAAACAAAGAGGTTGTAGGCGGAGGTAGGGAAAAGTGAGCTGAATTTGGAGCTCATAGTTGCTCTTCTGGAATGCTTTACCCTGATGTCTCTCATGCAGTATTAGCACCACAGAGCTAATCTTTGAGAGGTGAGCACAGTGGGTCTAGAACTGGCAGGTTTTACTACCCAGTAAAGCACAAATTATCAGCTACACAGGTTCTCAGCAGGGTAGGAGCCTTGGGATAGCCCAGTAGGTAGGTCAGGCCATTGTGTGAACTCGGAAAGTCTCTGTAGAGAGCCAAACCAGGAGATCTGATATTCAATTCATTTATTTAGTACAAATTTTTAATTGAGAACAATTAAAACAGGCACCATTCCAGATACAAGGACACTGTTCTAGACACTGTGGAAACATCAGGTGAAGAGCTAAGCGTAGTCTCTGTCCTTCTGGAGCTCACAGTCCAGTAAGAGAACAAAGCAGAAATTACATAATTACGGATAGTCACGAGTACCAGAAAATAATTATGAGGGTCAAAGAGGCTCATTGGCAACATCTTAGACATTCCCCAGAAGGATGTTAAAACCCACACCTTCTGGCCATGGCACCGGAAATGTACCAACTCACTGCCTTCTTGACTGCATTATTTTAATTATGGTCCCTGCTTGCCACCACTCATCACAGAGCCTTCCTTTGGTAGAAACACTATCGGCATTCTTCCTCATTAATGCTGCAGTGATACTAAGCCTTAAACGTGGATGGTTTGAAAAACGGTGACCCAAGAGCAGAGGACCCATTCTCTGTAATGGGCATCTGCAGCTGCAGTCCACGGCGTATTCACACCTTCAGGACAAGCACGCTGCTCCCTGTGTCGTGGCTGTACCTGTTACAAACGAAAATCCATCCTCTCTGCTGTCATTCACAGTCTGACTTTCCAGAGCAGTCCTAAGAAGGTTGGAAAACCAGAAGGTGCTACATCATTAGAACTGATAGAATAGTGCTTACTATTACTGAGTAATGCTTATTACTTAGCCACTTACCTGTCTCATTCTTCAGTCTCACATGAAAGTTTTTAGAAATTGTAGGATCTGAGCAGGGGAAAGTTCTACTTAGCAGTCTAAATATTTTCTAGTGAACCAAGAAATTCCCCATTAAAAAAAAAGAAAGAAAACAAGAATAGCAAATACAAGGGAAGAGGTCAGATGGGAAAACTAACAAAGTTTTGGCAAAAAATGGTATATGTAAATAGCTAATTATTTACTTCTGTGCTTCCCTTATTTCAATCATTTCTGTCCGTTGTGATTTTTTTTCTTTTTTTTTTAGCTAGAACCTAATTTATGGAATGGGTGCTATCCTGTTTCTGTCCATCTCAGCTTCCCATGGCTACAGAAACACTGTTGCTGGACAACACTAGTTTGATATTTGATTTACGCTCCAATGAGACTCGATGGCTGGGCCGCTGTAGACTCATAGTTACTCTCATTCTCTATAAAAGTCATCCTGCTAATTAGATTTCTAGTGACTTGTAACACGTAGTTTACACTGAATCGCAATGATAGATATACACAGCTGCTCTACTAGGAAAAAAAGGTCATTTTCAGTGTGCCAATAAATGATTTTTATGAGAGAACAAAATGTCTCCATTGAATTTCTCCATCTTTGCCTATTTGGGGGGACAATTATCCTTTCTCAGAGCAGAACTTCTTCAGCGCATATGATAGGAAAGATCCCAGAGATCTTGAAAGTCCACACTGTCCAGGGCGCTTTCTCAAGAGTGTGGCGCTACCCTCCAGCTTTACAAACCTTGTGAGCCTGAATCTGACATGACTATCCATGTGTGGATGTTTTGGGGGTCTTATCCAAGAGCTAGATACCCTGACTGACCTTCTTTTACAACAGCCTCAAACCTGTACTACAAAATAGTGCATACTGACTTGCCAAACCTGGCTCCTGGAACATTTCTTTGAATAACCAAACACCATTCATCTCCCTTACATTATGATTAGCCTTTTTCAGCGAACTGTCTCTGGTTTTTTATTAAAAGAAAAACATTACTTAAAAGTAAATGATTGGGGTTGTACTCTCGAGTAGATCACAGCACAGCAGCAGCAGCTACTGCCCTGTCTGTCCAGTTTCTTCACTTTTTTCTCCTTCCTCTGTTGTCCCATCTCCTTTCTTCTGCTTTTCTTCTATTCATTACCTCACACAACACATTAGCCTCCTTGAGTTTATTCTGCCAATGGTAAAAGGTTAACGGGCCTTCTGATCCCCTGCATTTCTTCATAAAAATAATTGAGTGATTTGCAGAAACTATCCTGTTTTGCTGCCTCTAAAGTGTGCATTCATCTTTTGCCCCTCTATTCAATGCACAGATAAGAAAGGGTGCCTTGCTATTGAATCAGGACTTCTGATTGGAGTCAAGGAAAGCACAATAATTAAACAAAGAACTTCTCAGGTCAAATTCCTCTATAATGTATATGAACATGCTAAAATCACCTGCTGTTTCCACCAAGACTGGTGTTAAGGGAAACATCTGACATAATACACCACACATAACTGAGGCTGCCCAAATGTTGCCTTTATCTGATGAGTGAGTTTTTTAGCTAAACATGGGATGTAGGTATGAAATACAAGTGAACAACAGAACAATAAAAGGCACAGAAACAGCAATCTAACCCTTGATCACTACTGCACCCTACCGTGGCTAGTAATGAAACACTGCAGAAATAGATAGGTGGGGCACTTTTCAGGAGAGGAAAGGGGGCCAAAATTTTACCAGATTTCTTTTATAGAATCATGTAAAACAGAATTAGTGGCAATGGTTATAGCACTTGTTAATATACTAAATATACCAAAACCCATTGTGAATACACTAAAACCCACTGAAATGTATACTTGATGAGGGTGAAATATATGGCATGTGAATTATATCTCAATTAATATGAAAGGAAAGGATAAATTCATCAAACTTTAAAAGGATTGCCTGAGTAGGAAGCACAGTGCATGCAAGTACCAAGGCCCTTCTCAAGCCCACTCAGACAGGATGCCAAATTTTGCCAAGATTCTAGGGGAACGTCTAGGTATAAACGATAACATTCTGTTCTGATACTGAAAAGACCCATGCACATCTCTTTATGCAAAATACATTTAGTCCATCTCAGGGTTGTCAAAGTCTTAACAGTTACAGCGTTGTTGAGAAGTCCAAGTCCAGTGTCTCAGAGACTCAAGGCAAACTCTTAGCTGTGAGCCCCTGCAAAAATCAAAAAGAAAATTAAATAATCCCAACATACACAAAGTAAGGATTCTCATTCTGAAAAGAAGGAATAAGAGGATAGAGACCAATGGGTTCAAAACAAGACCTAATCCAATAGGGAAAACATTAAATTCTGTAGCTCCATGTTGAGTACCCAGGGAAAAGATGTAAACTCCAAATAACTAGTGTGGCCTCACCCTTATGACATTGCCAGATGCAATATACATGGCCTCTCTCTTGGACTGGATCCACTCAGTTCATGCAGTTTTCCTCTGACATTTCATGCTTGTAGACTCTCCAAATCCCTGGGGTCTCCAATCCACTTTTGCCTTTATTCTCACAGCTTCATGCACTTCTCTCCCCCTGGGACACATGGCCTGGCATCCCCAGCCTTGTTCTGAAATCTTCATGGAAGCCTCTCTTCCCTTACAACTCTTGTATTTTGCAGACTCATAATACCAGCACCATGTAAATGATGCCAAGGTAGACTGCTGGAGAGGCCTCCAAGTGCCTGGATAGCTGAGCTCTGGGAAGCTCTTTGCTAGTCTATCCTGAGTGAGCTGGGCTCACTGGGGTTCTCTTTTCAAATGAAAAGAGCTTTGCTCCCATGATTCTGTGCACTCAAATGCTCTTCCACAGAGCTCCACCCCGACTCTCATGATTCTGTGAAGGAAGAAATCTTGCTGGTTCCTGTAATAGTAAAGCATATTTTTCTATTGTCCTGATTCAAAATATTTTGCTTCTTTGTAATGCTAATTTTTCACCAATCAGGGTCTCCTCTATTACAACTTTGCTGGGCCTTCCTTTCTGGAGAAACTGAAAACTTTTCAAATGAGCTTTGGCTCCATATTTTCACTCTAAACATGGCACTCTAAACCTTTCACTCTAAAAGCAGCAAACAGTACCATGCCACAGGCTAAACATTGGGCTGCCTTTAAATTTTTTCCTCCAGATTACTTAGTCCATCACTCTTATTCTCAGTCTCCCACATAGCCTTAGGATGAGAAAAAAAATGTAGAAAATTTTCTGCCACAGCATAATACACATGGCCTGAAATCCAAATGCCAAGGGTACTCATTCCCAACTGAAATCTCCTGAACCCAGTTTTTACCACTTTTCTTTCTATCAACATTCTGGTCTTCTGAGCTCCAACCAGAATTTCTTGTCAAATTTAACAGCGCTAGGGCTTCTCTAGCAGGCATCTCCAAACCTTTCCAAACTCCTCCCACAAACCAGTTCCAAAGACTTCTAAACTACATGACCAGGTAGCATCATGGCAATGAGTCCCCCTCTCTGAAACCAAAATCTATATTAGTCACTTTCCTTATCATTGAAACACAATATTTGCTATCAACAAATTAAAGGAGCAGAGATTTATTTTGGTTCATGTTTCAGTTCATGTTCAATAGTCTCCAATACAGAAACCACATGGTAGAATGGCCTGGGGAGAGGAAAGCTGCTTAAGTCATGGTGGCCAGGAAGCAGAGAGAGAAGGGAGGGAGATATGCCCTTCCTTGTCACACCCCCAGTGAGCCGCCTCTCTCCAAGAGCAAATTATTTGTAGTGCTCCATAGTTCATTTATTTTTCAGAAGCCCACTATGAGCACATGAGGCTCTTGGGAGACATTTGGATACAAACCGTAACATTAAGGAAACCACCTTGATGAGAGATAGCTTTATGAGGGCATAAACCAGTGCTTTTCACCTCTGGCTAAGATTCTTTCATAAAGACAGTATGTACAGTATATAATTATATGTAGTGAAGGATGTATTCCAAGATGCCTTGTGGGTGTTTGCATGGCAGATAACATCAAACTCTGTAACTGTCTTTTCTGTCTTAACCAAGCACTTGTCACACACCACATCATAACTTTTTCAATCTGAAGTACAGCAACAAAACTAGTACAAATTTCTTCTTCACAGCTTCACAGATTGAAGATTCATTCATACCTCAGATCTTAGCAATCCAGCATGTTTGCTCTTCTGTACTAAGTGGAAGATTGTTACCTTTCCACCTAAAGAAAACACATTACTGATTCTCTTTGGTATCTCTCAATTACCAACATCGCTACTCATGTACTTCAGGGCCAATATTAAGTAAAATAAGGGATACTTGAGCACAAGCACTAACCTACCTCAAGTCAGTGGATCTGACAATCACAACAACTCAGTGCCTAATGGGTTGGTAGCTTACACAGTGTGGATACACTGGACAAAGGAATGATTCATAACCAAGGCAGGATGGAAGGAACAGGATGACACAAGATTCCATTACATTACTGAGACGGGAATGCAATTTGAAGCTTTTTAGTTTTTTTCTGGAATTTTCCACTTTACATTTTTGGACTATGGTTGACAGCGTGTATCTAAAAGCATAGAGAGCAAAGCTGCTAAGAGAGGACTGCCATATGTTCTGCATAGAAAAGGGGCATATAGAGAGATAAAGCATATTAAATTGCATCGTGTGATAAGATAAAAGACTCATTAAATATACAAATCAATTATTAAGTAGCCTCTATGCTCTGCTGTACCACATAATCCTGAAAATTGTGAAGTACTAGATGTGATTGAAAAATACAGTGAATGATTACATTTTTAAGTATTTATTATAGGAAAAGACATATTGCCATTAATCCCCCTCAAAACATTTCCCCTTCCTTCAAACACACTTAGACCACCCCCACTTTCTGAAGCTGTTCTGGAAGTCCTTTTATGTGTGCCTTTAGTTGCATCATCATGATGTCTTAGTCAATTCAAAATGTTAACCTTTTTTGGTCATTTTGACTTTGGAGAAGAACCAGAAGTCACACAGTGCCAGATCCAGTGAGTGAAGTGGATAAGGACACACAGTAATGTTCTTATGAGCCTTTCCACTGCTTGACACTTGGCAGCAGCAGTCACCATTTTTGAACACGCTGCTGCTGTATTTTTGAACGCACCTTGTGTTGGGTGATACTATGTACCCCCAAGTCCTCATATACTTTTGATGGGGCTGAGTCTGGTGCTTGTCATCGGTTTGTTGTCTAGCGCCAGGACTGGTGATGTGAGTGCTGCACCTGCCAGGGGTGGAGCTGAGATACAGAGTAAAGGAGGCAGGTCTTCCTCTTGCTTGCTTCCTCTCTCTCTCTCTTTCTCTCTCTCTTTCTCTTTCTCTCTCTCTCTCTCTCACCAGTGTGCCTTGCTGTTGCAGCAGCCATGAATGGCAGCCCCACCACGCCATGCTGCCTTGGAGCCAACTGAGTATGCACTGAAACTCCTGAGAAACTGTAAGAAATAAACCTTTCCTTCCCCAATTTTGGGCGTCAGCTATTTTGTCTCAGCAACGAGTGAAAAAGTAAATAAGTCACACCTTATATCGACATGAAAGAAGACTTCCAGAACTGCTTCAGAGAGTGGCAAGAATGATAGGCTCAGTATCGAGAGAGAGTATTTTAAGGGATAGTAATGTCAGTGTGTCTCTTACTGTGACAATTATTTAAACATTCATTTTATATTTTGATCACACCTAGTACTGTATAGTGACAGAGCACAGAATTCAGCAGTGACGGTGCCCTGGCTCAGGTCTCACCACCTGCTCCTCCTAGGATAAGTAATAAAAACTTACCCACAGTTGCCACATTTCCAAAGTGGAGATGATAGTAAGATTATTTTGAGGATAAAACACTCAAAACAGTGCCTGGCATACAACAAGCGCTACAAAGACTGAGGCATCATTAATCTTTGTGCAATCTGTTCCTGATTAACAAATTTTAACTGATTCTTACCACCTTCCCATCTTGCCATCTTACTCTCTTACCACAGTTTTACTTTCTGTGCTTATAGATACTTGCCGTCAACCACAATTCAAAAATATAAAATGGAAAATTCCAGAAAAAAAGACATTAATACATTTTTCAGAGACGGTTCTTTTCCTCAAAGGAACTTGATAAAATATGTATTTATTAAAGCTCTTCTACACAAATTAATAGAAGAATGTAGCAGAGAAACAGAAAAAGTAGTGACTTGTATGACATGAAAAGCAATTTTAAAACAGTAATAATCATAATGGCATGATACTACAAAGATCAACTACGGATAATTCACAAAGAAATTTTTGTATATCTTGAACAGAAGATCAGAAAAGAAGGCATGAAGTTTGTTTCAAAATGGTGAAAATACTATGCAAAAATTGGTTAACTGATGAGCAAAACCTATTACTAACTATATCGCATTCTAGATATTAAAGTGTTAAACAGAAAAATGTTAAACATTTATCTGATGTTTGTCAAGGAGGTTTGAGTCACTACCAAATATCTTATGCAATGGGCTTCTCAACTTTCTAAAATTCCTCACTAACTTCTATCTTGCATCTTAAACTCTCCTTTATAACCTTACTCATAAGTCATAATCATTTGTCTTCTTTAATTAACTGCTCCCATCTTTATCCTGTCTAAACTCACATCTACTACCAAAGAGTTACTGAATTTATTGATTTATTCTATGCCACAATTTAGCAAACTACTTTTAAGGAAAAATGAAGATATTAAATATGCACTACTCTCCATTCTGTTTCTAGACTGTTTCAACCTTAGTTAATGAGCTTATAATGAGCCAGTCCTCCACAGGAAAAGAGGGTCCTAATTACTCCTGCTGTAATGCTGATTTTCATACTCAACCTTATTTTCCCCAGTTGCCTGGTGGGTATTGTGGCTGTCAGACACTCAGTTTATCTCGGTGGGGTGGTGCACACACTGTGTCAGCAGAGAGATGACAAATGTCTTCCACAGAGAGAAATCACTCAGCCTTTAACACTTCTGAGGTCCAGCTGAAAGTCCATTCCATAAATTCCACATCTTCAAGATGTCAACTCAGGCTGAAAATTAAAGAAAACAGTGTATTTTTCACCTCTGAAACACAGCTGCTGGTCGGCTAAGTCTTCCACCTGCCCAGCTGAGGGGAAATTTTCTTTGATCTCAGAGAATCCAGCCTCAGAGATGGGGAGAAGGGAGTACCAGTAGATCAGATGATGTACTGAAGTCCAGCCCAGAGGTCATGGAGATGACATCAGGGGCCCAAAGGCAGCGAAAACATACAGAAATCGGAGTACGAGGACCAGGAGATTTATGAACATTTCTCGGGATGCTTTTTATTTTGTCCCCCATTCCTTACTCCCCTTAGAAGTCTCAAGTATTAGGCTTTATTTACCTTTATGTATCTTGCCAAGTGTCTTGGTATAACAGAAGGAAACAATAATCACCGGGCCTCAGAGAGAAACTATCAAAGACACAATAGAGGCAAAGAGCTAGGAACATCAGTTTGCTCCTAAAACCTGTCTAACCCAATATGATATTTTCTATGAGCTGAATCCATCATGGGCTAGAATAACAATCAAAATTATCTCCTATTTTTTTTATTTCTCAGATGCAAAGTTTGTTTTTTCAACTTTATTTTTCCTATTTAACATCTCTCCAATCAAGACATCTTACAAGGTGTCTCTAGAGAAACCTGCCAGGCTCTGGTGGAGCAGTGTTTTCGCCTGCACTGCACAGCAGTCATCCGGGAACCTTAGAAACCAGACGCCAGGCCACTCACTTGCTTAGGCTGGGCTGTGGCCTGAGAATCTGCAATTGTGTAAATTCTCCCGGTGATTGTAACAGGCAGCTGGGGCTGAGGGCCCAGATGTAAGTGACCAGGGGTGGCACACTCTCAGAGACAGTTGCCAGGGCCTGTGTATTTGAAAAAATGGCAAGATGAGTGGGTCCTCAATCCTCTGGGCTGCCGCTTCTGTAGAGCTGTTTGCACTGACAGCTGCTAAACCTAAATCCACTTCATAAACAACCTTCAAAAGGTCTTTCAAAGTGGTTTGTTGTAATGCAGCTCAGACAAGGCACACTGTATAAGCACAAAATTAATAGTCACCCACTGGAGGCAGTAAAATTGCCATACCTGAGCCAGGTGTGGTACTGCATACATTCAAGAGACTGAGGCAAGAGAATAGCAAGTTCAAGGCTAGCCTGGAGTACATAGCAAGATGCTATATCAACATTTTTTGAAATTTGCTATGTCACTTTTATGTATGATATGCAATAAATATGTAACAATATGCAATGGAACAGTTGTCTCTGCATGCGTTTGGACCTGTTAGCATCTCCAATGCTGCAAAACAGTTGAAAGAATACTTGTGTGTGTGTGTGTGTGTGTGTGTGTGTGTGTGTGTTATTTTCCTTTTGACTGTTTTGTTTGTATTATTGCTGTTAACTGAATTCTAAATACCTGGAGATAAAGAGCTTCTCTGGAAAGCATCTGGAAGTTTTTGACAGATTTGGATATTTGAATGATATCCACAAACAGTCCACCTCTTCCTTTCTTCAAGTACTTAGGGCAGTATTCATGAGGAATGAACACTGTTGGAACTGAGTAGCTTTCAGGCTAGATGTCATTAGCTGAATTCCTCTCTTTCCCAATCTTTCCTCTTTTTTTTTCTTTTTTGGTGGTGACGGTACTGGGAATTGAACCCGAGGCTCACCAAGCTACTATCTCAGCCACTGTTTTCAATTTCATTTTGAGACCTGGTTTCACAAATCTACTGAAATTGGCTTAGAACGTGTGATTCTCTTGAGTCTCCGGAGTAGCTGGGAGTATAGGTGTGAGTCACCCTGCCTGCACATTTCTCTAATCTTTTATGAACACTTTCACGTCGTGGCTAAAGAGAGGCCCCTGCTTTCCGCTCATTCTGAACTGATTTGCTAAAACGTAACGCATCTGTCCAAAAACAGAATGTGACTACTGTCCCAGGGGAGGTCGAGATCCTTCCCAGACAGGGAGGCAGAGGAGCACCGCTCCCGGGAAAGTGAGATGGACCCCGGGGAGCAAAATGGGCAAGGAAACCCTGTCCGCACCAATTCCTAAAAGTTCCTGTTCCACAATGGGAATCAGTGAACCTGCAAACCTGGGTGGGTCAGGCTCCTTAGCTCAGCTCTGGGACTCTCCTCAGACCCTGCCCGGTGACACTCCAATTAGTTCCAAGGGTCTCAGGCAGTGAAGACAGGTTATTACCGATGAGTGGTGTTTGAATGAATGGATGAATGAGTGAATGCAGTTTTTAAGTTCATGCTTTTCATTTCTGGGATGTGTTCTTTTTTCGTTTTTTATTTTTAACAAAGCAAATGGTTAAGAAATGACAGAAAGCGAGGAGGCATTTACACTCTCGGCAGCGAACTGTGAGAGGGGAAATTCTCTCAAGTATTGACTTTATGTCTTGAAATGCCAAATGCTCACAACTGATTTAGTTCAAAGACAACAGAGTCTCCACAACTCAGCAGGAACTGGGGCCACTGCCAACTTACTCAGTACAGCTTCTCCAGGCAATGAACACGAGACATTCCTGCCTCTAAGGTCTTGACACTGACCTGAGATTTTTTTTTTTTAATATGTAGCACAAAGAACCACAGAGCTGGTAAAACATAAAACAAAACAAAACACCAGTTTTATTCTGTGGATCCTACTGACCTGAAAAGTCCTTCTCAGGGTGGACTCTGAGGTCACAAATACCTATTTCCTAACCCAGGTCACACTTACTAGACACACACATAGACTGATTAACTTCACTAACTTTTTTGTTTTTTGAACCTACACTGCAGGTAATAACTACACCAGGAGACAGCTGTGAGGATTAAATTAGAAAATGTATTGAATGCCTATTACTGCCTGTCTCATTGGGGTTCTTCTTGATTAAATTTTTATCCTTGCTATGGGGGAGTGGTCAGTATATAATTAAATACGCAGCAGTATCTTGGTTCATGGACTTAATTCATTCTGCAGTTCTGGGGAAAATGGCTACGTTCATGTTCACTCAAGGAAGATGGCCAGGGTTGTGCTTGTCACCCGAAGTGGAGTTCATGACTGAAAGCAAAATTTTGCAATTCAGTTCACGAACAGAAGTGTTCGTGAACCAAGGTATTACAATACTATTATATTTTCAGTGGGAAAAATGGTTTACAAAGTGTTTTGACCTGGAATGACTTTAAAAGATCCTAATCCCTTGCTCTTGTTCTTACCAGTGCTTCCTAGGACAGGTGATAATAATACCCGCTACCATACCTTACAGCTTACAGTACATCAGACACTAACTTAAACTCTTCTTATTTATTAATCCATTTGATCCTTACAACAATCTCATGAGGTTGGCATTACAAGTATCCCCCATTTCATTTATTTATTTATTTGTTTTTGAGACAAGTTTTCACTATATAGCTCAGGCTGACCTTGAACTCGCTATGTAGCCCAGGCTGGCCTGGAACTCACAGCCATCCTCCTGCCTCAGCCTCCCGAGTTTTTGCTCCTCATTTTAAAAATGAGGAAAAAATACAGTACAGTCTGTGTATTTCCCAAGGTCATAAAGCTAGTAAGTGGCAGAGCTGGGATTTAAACTCACACCTGCCAGCTCTGGGGTCTTCAAACTCAACCATTCTCTCTCCTCTCCAAAGACTGAGATGCACTAATCCACACATAATCCTAGTGGGCTGCCCAACTTTCTTCTTCTGTCCCACGAAAAGCTGTTTCACTAGTGATTTGGAGTAGCAAACTAAAATTCTGATTTTAAAATGATATATGCTTTTTGGATCCTCACAAAGAGATGTAAAGACATTTTAAATTTTTACCGTCAGAGACTACATCATCAATATTGTTCCAAGAACTTGTTCCTCCTCCCCAGCAGCTGTTCCATAAACAAGGAAACAAATCAAGCACCCCTGTTCAGGGACACACCCTCAACACTCAATGTTGACCTTACCTCCTTGGCCATATGTTCCCCAGGGTGGCAGGTGTGGCCTACAGTAGACATTATCTACTGGGACCAGATAACAATGGTCTAGAATAAGAAAGAAGTAAAACTTCTCCCCATCCATTTGAAATTGACTTAAATTATTTATGTCCAGGGCCTGAGGATTTTTGTTTGTTTGTTTTCTTTTGTTTTGTTTTGAGACAGAATCTCACTAAATTGCTAAGTTACCTGGGCTTGACTCAAACTTGCTGTTCTCCTGTCTCAGCCTTCCAAAGTTCTGAGATTCAACGTATGAGCCATCATGCCCAGTTTGAGCTCACACCCTTAAAGACAAAAATTACCTTGTTTCAGAACAAAGGGGGGTGAATTGGGACAGGATGGCTAGGGGGGTAATTTTTAACAACCCAGCTACTACCAAATTGAGGACACTGTAGAAAACTGCTATCAGAGCAGACTAATTTTCTTTCTTTTCCTCTTCCTTCTTTTCTTTCTTTCTTGTCCTTCTCTTTTCTTCTGTTTGTTTGTTAAAATGCTTTAAATCCTTTAGTGGAAGTTCTGATTAGGCAAAAGAAGACCCAGTCCAGCAGAGGTCACTGAGAGAATGCAGAGGTAAATTCTTCTGTAGAGATAGGGTTTGTTTCTTTTGAAGGGACTTCTTTCTCCTTCTGGCAAGCCTGGAGATTGCAGTTTGGGTCTCAAGGCAAGAGGAAATGGGAAAAGCCACTCTGATGCAACAGAGTGCTCCCTGGGAGCACAGACACAGAACAGAGCCCAGGAAAAGAAAGCCAGCAAGGAATCCCCTTTGACAGCATATGTCAGGTGGGCTTTGGGTACAGTGATATCTGATACCAATTTCAGGATACTTCTTAGTCTGAGATTATTCTCCTCCTCAATAAGTAGTTATTCCTCAAGTAAAGTGTCCCCAGTTCTTCAGATAAGTTACCTAGGATATTACATTATTTTCCCAGCCTGAACTTCCAATCTTAGAGCCTCACATATGTGGAGTTGTATTTCCAGCTTTTCCAAAGGGCCGCTATGAAAGCACAGGTAATGACTCTTCAGAAACCTAATTTCCCAGGGTGTCGTGATGGTAGGACCCCCAAGACCACGCTCATGTCCAGTAGTTTGCTCGAAGGAATCACAGGACTCTGAAAGAATTATATTCACACAGCTTACTGCAATGCAAGGACACAAAACAAAGCCAGAAAGGAAGAAGTCACACGGAGCAAACTTGGAAGGAAACCAGGCATAAATTTCTGGAGAACTCCAACCACGACATGTGACAATGTACAAAAACCCTGTGTGGTAGGATTCCATGCCTACAGTTCTTATTGAGATTGATCATACAAGAACTCTGTGCTTAGCGCATACTAAAATTCCAGCCCCTAGAAGGAAAGAAAGAGTTCAGCATAAACCGCATTGTTTTATAGCCTAGGCACAGTAAGCCATCCTTATCACCTCCAGAAACAGTGGAAAAACTGAAATCCAAGTTCCCAGCTGCTGGCCAGGAGCCAATCTGGAAAGCAGGTCTTTTAGGGACAGCTATTCCAAGGCTGTAATGTTAGCTTTTTCTGTAGTCATCCAGAGGTCTCTCTCTCCAGCCCCCAACATTGACCTTGGAGTAGTTCTCAGTTTTGCTAAGTAAGTTCAAGCTTGAGACACCTGTAAGTGATCGCAGGATTTCCAGTTCTATCCTTTTGTTATCATCACACAAGAAGTTCTGAAAAACATGTATATGGAATAAATTAGCTATTTTTAAAATGGGTAATTCAAAAGCTGGAAAAAAAGTCTCCAAAATATTAACAAAGGATAATGCTATGCATATGACTTTTATTTTTATAATTTGTATGCTTTCCAGATTTCCTAGAATAAACACAGCTATTTTTATAATTAGAAAGCATATAAAAGTAAACATCAGTTTCCAATAAATCTTCTAAGTGATGTGCCTGTAGATTAGAAACAGAATCTGCAGCATTAGATTAAGATCTACCTGATAACTTTGACCCCAGGGAGGCTTGACCACTCACACTCTAAACGAGGCCTGCATTACAAAGCCTTTCTCTCTATGGGCTCTAACTGAACACCATTTTCTTCCATTCAGCCTTCATAATTTAAATCATGAAACACAATGGCCAATGCTTAAAACGTATTTATCAATTTATTAACTGTATTGGTCACCTTTTCTGTTGCTGAGACACAATGCCCAACACCCACAATTTAATAGAGGAGGGGTTTAGTTTAGCTCACGGTTTCAGTGGATTCCATGGTCAGCTGGCTCTAGGCAGAAACTGCAGGGTAGAAGAGTCTGGAGGAGGAAAGCTGCTCACATCATGGGGCCCAGGAAGTAGAAAGAGAAGGGAGGAACCAGGTTGAAGAATGCAACCCTTCAAGTCATATCCCCAATGACCTTCCCCTTCCAACCAGGCCCTGCCTCTGAAACCTGAGACTTGTAGGGGATGTTTGAAATCTAAACCATAGCAGAAACTAAAAGTAAAAATTTAGAAGATTCACTGATGCTTTTCAGTTTCTAGTAGTGAAAGCTATATAAACTGTGAGTGCTGCAATCAACTTTCAACCATCCACACTGATAAATTTTTTTTAATTAAAAATCACTTTTCTAAGTATGTCTTTTTGGAAATAAGATTAAAAATTAGCTAGGTTGAGTTATCCTAAAAAATGTTCTAGATGGCAGTGGAAAAGTATCCTATAAGTTTTTAAATTTGACATAAGCAATGCGGTAGATTGTATTGTTACCACTTAACAATTTATGACAGCTAAGGAGGATTTAACATTGATAAATACCAAAATCAGTACCTAGCTACCCAAAATACTGCCTACTCTTTTATCTAGACTCCCAGTCAAATGCACTTTCTTCACTGCTTTGATACCTTCACTTCAAAAGAACTGTACATCTGTACCCAAATGTCTTAGTGAGTTTTCTTTCACTGTAACAAAACACCAGAGACTACATAATATATAAAGAAAAGTATTTATTTAGTTCACAATTTTGGGAGGTAAATGTATGCAATCAGACAGCCTCATGGGCTACATCACAAAGAAGCAGATGGTGTTAAGGTACAGAGAAGTCATTGCATGGCAAGGCAAAATACAACAGGGATTTGGGAGCCAGGTTTGCTCTTTTGATAACAGTTGTTCTTCTGGAAGCTAACCGGGATCTTGAGAGAATTCCTTCTGCATTAATCTCTTCTGAGGGTGGGGCTCTCAGTGACCTAGTCACCTCCCATTGGACCCCACCTCTTAAAAACTCCAATACCTCAACATTGCCAAGCAAAGGATCACACTTCCTGCACATGAACATTTGGGGGACACATAAAGGCACAACCATCCCATAGCACCAAACTACGCTTTCCATATAAGGATTTAAAGCATAAGTCAGAGCTAACAAATGCGCTCCCAAACAGAAAGGAGCATATATGTGTACAAAAGTATGTATTAAAAATTATTATGGCCATCTTGCTTATAATGCTCCCAAATTAGATGCAACTCAAATGTCCATCACCCGTCAAATAGACACACTCAAGTGTGCTGCTTTCACATAAAGGAATGCGATTCAATGATGAACATATAAGGAGTTGGGCAAGAACGTAAGTGAAACTCACAGGCATAGTGTTGAGTACAGGAAGCCAGACAAGCAGAGTTGTACTGCATGATTCCCTTGGTGCAAAGATGAGAACAGGCAAACAATAACTTGCACCACTGGAAATCAGGGGAACAATTATACTGAAAGAGGGTGAGTGTCTAGAAGGTAAGACTTCTGAGTGACTCAGAATGTTCTGGAGCTCAGTCTGGGGTGGTGCAGTGTGCATGAGATACTCACTTGTAAAAAGGTACTGTAACACAAAATGAAGAGTTGTACACCAACCTGTTATGTTTTGCTGCTATAAAAATACTGAGCTCTGCCAAAGGAGAAGTGGGGATTTACAAAGCACTTATACATCAAGAAAGACATCATTTATTTAAGTACATCTAGTAAATGATAATTCTAGGAACATGGAAAATAATATAGCATAAACAACATATGCATGTTGTGTTATGCATGACATATATACATCACATGTTTCTTCAGTGTTCATGAGTCTGAGTCAGAAGACATCCCCTTAACACCAACACAAACGGCACCAGTTCTTCCCATTTGTCTTCCAAACCTCTGTGCATGCCGTGCTGTGTCCTGCATTTCTGGCAGTCTCCAGGAGGTGTCCCCTTACTCTCCCGCTCTGCTGACAATGTCCATCCTGGGCACTATGGTTAGTCCTGCTTCTCCTCTCTGCTGTGCAGGAGAGGACAAAAGAAAATGACCCACCCATTCCTGTTGAAAGATAAAACACTGCTTCTGGAGTCTGAGTATTTTTGTATGAAGCTCAGTGGGAAAATCTCAGCGCTCCACCTTCCCATGGATGTGCTGCTAGGTCTCTGGACCAGGGAACACAAGCAAGAACTGCTACACTGCCAGTTCCCTCTGATGACCAATGCTCTTCCTGGAAGTTAATCATTGGGCTTCTCCGGCCCACAGGGTGAATTCTCACCCAGGAAACTTCGCAGCCCTCGACAACCACCCACAGCTTGCTAACATGCCCACAGGTATCTGCATCCCAGCAATAGTCTGACCTCTTTCGACGATGACTCCTCACCTGCGCATGGTGATTTTATCAGACCTGTCTCACCAGTTGACAGATTTGCCCAGACAGGCTTAACACCCTGTGCTAGAGCCAGCTCAGCTCTGTTACTCTAATCCTGTAAAGCGAAACGGTTGCCTGGGAGACCCAAGCCACTACTATATCAAGCTCTGAATATTTTCTAAATCTAGCCTAAGAAAGTAGAAATTTTGTGATTTTTTAAATCTTTAAGATTTCCCCACTGCTCTGTATCAAAATACAGTACTTCTTTAGGTGTCAATATATTTATAACTAACATGGACAAAGCACTATCTACTTTATACTCTGGTCACAGTGCTATAAAATAATCAAGTTTTATATATCTTCTTCAGATTATGAGGTCATTCTTTCAGAATGTTTTGGTGTTTCAGTATCCAGAACAAAGAAAGAGACATAAAATTGTGATTAGTATTGCAGTCACACCCTGCTGAACCTCTTGTTTACCTAGATGTAGTGTTTAAACAGCAAATTCCTCCATCTGCTGGTATCAGCCTGCCTCTGCAGTTCACACACTGTATTTTTTTTTATCAAAAATGTAAAGGATGATACTTTATGAATCTGGATGGGGTTCAAGTTCAGGACTTCATCTTAATGTGGAAACATATTGTAGTCCAATGTCTGAGATACTCTCATTCAAGAGTGATGGAGCAATATGAATTTCAGAAAGAAAGAGAAACAGCCATTATTATTTGACTTCAAGACAAATACAAGATACTCTTTCCTGTAGCCTGAGATTTAAAGTCTGGGCTATTGGTACACTTTTTTTTTTTTTGAAGAGAATAAAACCAAACAAAATAAAACAGAATAGAGTCAATCAAAACAAAACAATGAACATAGTACATGACTTCAAAAAGAGATAAAAGGAAATCAATAATGGCTACCATAATGCCTCTTGTTATCTTCAGAATAACTGCCCACACCATCAGGCATAATAAAATCAAACAAAATAGTACAGAATAAAACCAATAAAAACAAAGCAATGGAAGCAATACAGGACTTCAAAACAATAGTAAAACAACACTGGTTACCATAATGCCTCTTGTTATCTTCTAAGTAGTTTTCTGTATCATCAGACATAATACAATCAAACAAATAAAAATAAAATAAAATCACTCAAATCAAAACAATGAAAGCAATACAGGGCTTCAAAACAAGGTGATAGGATATCACTAATGGCTATCATAGTGTACTTTGTTATCTTCAAAATAGCTGTCCATGCCATCAAATATAATAAAATTAGACAAACCAAAGTAAAATAAAACCAAACTAAACAGAACAATGAAAACAATACAGGATTCAAATCACAATAATAGACTAACAATGGCCACTGCCTTCCCATTTTAGACACTTCCTTCTCTTTCACTTTTACAATATGTATTGTGCTTTTTGAAACCTACTAACTCCTTTAGTTTTTGTACTAGGGAGACAACATGATGTTCACCCATGTGACTCTGGGTCATTTCATCCAAGAGCATGATCTTAAACTGTAGCCATTTACCTACAAGAGTCTTGAGGTTATCTTTCTTTATGGCTGAGTAGCTTTCCATTGTATAAAAATGCCACATCTTTCTTGTCCACTCTGCAGCTAATGGGCAAGCTACTCCACTTCTTTCTGGTTCCCTGTCACATACAGCATTGTTCTCTCTCCCTTGACTTTCAGTCTATGAAACCCCTTTCAAGTTAAATATGATTCTTGTATAAAGTATATTGATGGATCCTCTTGCCTGATCCACTCTGCCTATGTTTCTTTTTATTGGTGAATTGAGGCCATCTACATTAATGGTATGGCCAACATACACTGCCTCGTCTCTGCCATGCTATTTTCCTGCCATTGGCTGCCTACTTTTCCTTTCTATTCTATTGTCTGTCCTGCTCGGTGATACCCTCTGCCACTGTTTCTGGAGCTGTGGTCTTTATTATCTCTCTCTAGAATGTGCTTCAGTATTCTTTGTAAGGTTGGTTTAGTGGTCATGAATTCCTTCAGTTGTTCTTTGTCATAGAAGTATTTAGTTTCTCTGTTAATTTTGAAAGATAGTTTTGCAGGGTACATCAATCTGGATTGGAAGTTGTTTTCTTTCAGGACTTGAAATACTTCACTCCAAGCGCTTCTTGACTCGATGGTTTGTATTGAGAAGTCTGTTGTGATTCTGATGGGTTTTCCTTTATAGGTGATCTGTTTCTTTTCTCTAATAGCTTTTAATATTAAGTTTTTGTGTTGAATTTCTTGGATCTTGATTATCATATGTCTGGGTGTAGGTATATTTTGGTTACGGCTAGCTGGAGTTCTGCATGCTTCACTTATCTGAATGTCTCTTCCTTTTCCCATGCTTGGTAAGTTTTCTGATATTATTTCTGTAAATAGACTTTTAATGTCATTTGTCTTGACCCCTGCTTTTTCATTCACATCTTTTATTCTTAAGTTATGTTTCTTTGGGTTGTCTTGTAGTCATTGAATTGTTACTTCCAGGTTCCTTATTTTTAAGAGATTTATCCTTTTGTGATCACAAGCTGCAAACCTGTCTTCAAGGTTTGAAAGTCTACCTTCAGTTTCTTTCAACTGGTTTTGCCAGCTTCCAATGGAGTTTTTAATTTCCTGGATATCTCTTTGAATCTGTTTCATGTATTCTAAATCTTTTTTATATTGTTCAAGGTTTTCCTCATTTTCCTCTGCTCCTAAATTTTTTTATCTATGCCTTCTTTAGAGATGCCTAGCAATTCTTTAATTATGTTTTTCACTTCTTCTTTTACCTGAGTTAGTATTTCTGTTCTAATTTCTTTTATAGCCTCATGAAGTTTTTTCTTTACTTCAGTGGCCATCCCTTCAGAAACTTCAGGTGTGCGACTCCTGATCTCTTCTGTATTTCTCTCTTCTGGACTTGCTCTGCTTGGATTGGAGGCCAGAGACTGCCTTTTGCTTCTTTGTCTTGACATTCCTGGGTTCTTCTGGACATATGGGTACTAGGGTCTCAGGCACTTCCCGCATTGGCTACAATTTCTCCGAAGTGAGACTATTTGGTTCTTCTAGCCAGTGCTGAGTATGGATATCTGATGATGGCCATTGGGTGCACTGGTGCAGGGCTGTCTGCTGCTTTTCCCAGCCTGCATTGGCTTCCTGATGGCTGGCAGAGTGCATGCAGGGGCAAGGCTGGCTGCCACCTGCAAACCTGGGCTAGTCAAGAGCAGGGATCCTCCACTACTGCCCCTAGAGTGTGCACAGGCCGCTGCTGCCAGACCAAGCTGGCTACCTGCAGGGAACCTCCACAATGGCCACTAGAATGTGCACAGGAGCAGGGCTGATGGCCACCTGCAGACCTGGGCTGGTCACCAGTGGGGATCCTTCATTACTGCCCCTGGAGTGTGTGTGGGAGTGGGGCCGGCCACAGCCTTCAGACCAAGCTGGTTACCCACAGGGAACCCCCAAGATGGCCCTTAGAATGTGTGTGGAGGCAGGGCTCAGTCCAAGCAATTTCCACGGTTCTGCACCCAGCTAGCAGCTGCTGGAGGAAGCCGGGAGCAGTCCTGGTTCCGGGCTTATTCAGCCCAACTCCAAAATGGCTCCCGGCCAATTGCTCTCTCCTGTGGGAAGACCAAGTCCTCTGTACTCACCACCAGCCAGTGCAATCTTCCAGGTCCACTGCTCCCATCCACTGCCACTCCCCTCCAATGTTGCCCCTCACTGCAGAGGCCTCCAGGGTCACCACCAGCATGTCACTTCGATCGTGTGTCCCCAGGTTCCAGCAGCTCCTCTCACACAGTGGATCTGGCTCTGGGCAAAGGTGCTGCCAGCTACCACCTTCTTCTTCATTTAAGTTTTTCTTTTTACTCTTTCTGTGGGTTTCAGTTCTCACTTTGGATTCTTCCTGGGTCCAGGGGACCCACTTCCTTTCTTCTTGTCTTCCCCATGATACTGTGTGCCAGCATCTGGACTATATCTCTCAGAGAGGCTGTTTACTCTGCTGCTTATTGTTCCACCATCTTCCCAGAAGTCTACTTTTGTTTTTTTTTTTAGTATAGTCTGATGGTCTGTCTAATGTTTGTATGTAAATGTGGTACCTTGAACTCATTTTGAAATACTTGATTTGGCAGAGTTCATGGTGTGTATTTCTTTCCACCATCAGTAGTGAGCACGGAATTTTGTATACAGTGGGTACTTGTTTAATGGTACCTTTGTTGATGTTCCAAATTGACCAATACTTTCAGATCCTTCTTCTACCTATCCATAGAGAGGTCCTATGGTCATGGTTATAAAATACAGGTCAGGTTGTATACGGCTTGTACTTGAGGATAAAGTGGGAAGGGGGAGATAAAGGGAGTTTCCAGGAAATGCAGCCTTGGGGAGAAGGTATCTCCTTTTACTCCATAGTCTGCTTGCTTTATTGATGTATTCCAGGTGCCCAGCACTGGTCAATCATAGTGGCTTTGCGAATACAGACTCCACCAAAAAAATATATACACACTTCAGCATTTCACCATCCTAATATATGTCTGGAAACTAATGGCCACCACTTTGAGCACCTCTTGTAATTGTAGAGGCCAAAGGTAACTTGTATTAATCTCATCATTTCTCAATAGATTTAGAATCAAAATATTTATAAAAGTTTTTCTTTTCCTGATGTATACATTTTTGTCAGACTATTTTCCCAATAATTAATAAAGTAAAAACATTGAATTTGAAAGAGGTCATAATATGCAAAATTATGTTCCATGAACTATAATCTTAGACAACAAAATATGCAAAAAAAAAAAAAGGAAGTCCTGTATTTGTTTATAAGATTGGCTTTTAATATATCATACAGACTCCCAGCCTACATCCTTGAAAATACTAAGCGAGAAACTATTTTCTCTCTGGAGTTCTGTAAGTCTTACACTAGCAAATGTTGCCCTTCTGTACGTAAGCACTTTGCTAGTTAGGGTTTTAAGGATGATTAATTAAACAACACAGAGAGGTTCATTTGACACTTGAAAACCTGGTGTTATGGCTTGTGTCTAGATGTCCCACCAAAGCCTCATGTGATCATAGGTGGGGCTTTTCCAGAGGTGGCTGGATCTAGAGTGTGTAATGCTGGGACTGATTCACACTGCAATGCTAGGATCAAGGCACTAGGATAAAGGGTGTGAGTGCCACCAGGCCTAATGGATAAGACATAAGGTACAGAAAGAGCTATGGTCTTTTCTTGTTTTGCTACCTTCTGCCTGCCATGAGTTGTTTCCCCTCTGTGATGCCTGTCTGCCATGCCACCCTGCCTTGGAGCCAGCCAATTATGGACTGAAGCTCTACAAACTGTGAGCTAAATAAACTTTCCTCCTTTAACTTTGGGCATTGGGTATTTTGTCTCAGTAATGACAAAGGTAACTAAGACACCTGGGGTTTGGTTTACCCCTTCAATGGAACAAAATTCTAAAAACCATTAATGTTTTATAGGTTACTCTGTGCTTTTGCATGGTCAGTTCCTGTGATTAATCGATTGGGTGCAAAGAGCAAGTCAAAATTCAGGCCAACAGGGAATTTGGTTTCACACAGGCCCTGCGACAAGGTGACAGGGGCTGTCCACTGCGCAAGTTGCATCACAATCATCCGTTGAAACCTGCGATTGGCACATTCTTCACTTTCCTTCCTCAGTCAGGATTTGCTCATGTCTCTTTGCAAAATATTTTCAGAATTAATCTCCTCATTTGTTCACATACGCAGTCGAATGTTTTTTCTGAAACCTCAGTCTTGTTGCATTACTACTGCACTAGCAGTAATAACAGGGTAAAACAAATACATGTAGTACATAAACTAGGGTGGAAAACCCATGCAGTTTCATGTTTATGTCAGCTTAGTTTCTAAGTCAAGTCCTCTATGATGCAGGAAAATTTTATCTCAATCAGTCCACTCAACTGGCCCCTCAGCAAGGGTCCCCCAGGGCCAAGTGGCTGGGGTCAGGGTGGCAGTGGGGAGCCTCCAGCCTTGCTATTTCTCCCCTGGGGCCCGGCCACCCACCTTGGTTCTTCCTCAGAATGGAACTAAGTCCCCAGCTCGCTGAGATGCTTGGGCTACCTGGAGGGTCTGCCCCCTCCCTAAGGAAACAGGTTCCAGACTCTCAGCTGCAGAATGGGTAACATCTCCATTCCCCACCCCCATCACTGTAACACCTTCTAACTGCTTCCCCACTCTCCTCAGACCTTGTCCCTATTCTGAATGTGTCTCTTCCATGTTCACTTGAAGTTTAGAGCCAGGAAGGCGCTTGTCCTTCCTCAGAGCCAGTAAGCAGTTCGCATGCTAGAGTAGCTCCTCCAGGGAGGGAAAGTAAACTCTCGGGAGAAAATTCAAATTTGGGTCAATATTTCAAAACGTTAACACCCACCCAGAAGTTTACATCTTACTGATGCTTTTAGCCTTTCCTAGCACGTCTCCCTCCAGGTCTATCTTTTCTGAGCTAAGCTGTCTCTTGGAAGGAGAAGGACAATAGCACTACCCTTCATTTGCAGAATCTGAAATTGAGACTCTGAATCTCCAACATGAGCATATTCTACAGTGGACATACCAGACTTCCGGTGATCTGGGGGACAGGGAGGAGATGGGCTGTATATCTTTCCAATTTTTCAAGAACTCGCACAGGACCATACCTACTAAGCCAAATTACAGTATCGATGAGCAAATCAAACATGCCAGAAAGTGGAAGTGCTGGGAACATTCACTTGCTTCGGGACAAGCCACAAACACGCAAGGAACAAGTGAATGGTCACAGTCACTACCAGTTACAAAGATGGCAGTTCTGTCGGCTGCCTGTCTGCAGGTACTAAGGGCATTCGATAGTGTAACAAATACAGGAGCTCAGTCAGCTATCTAAATATTTAAAATAGCAGAGCCTGGATAGTAACCTGGGTCGACAGGAGTCACCCATTAAAATTGCTGAGCAAAATACTTACTTCCACTCACTGGGCATGAAACTGAGCTCAGCTTTTACACCATTCCCCCTCTCCAGGGTGCCAGGGACCAGTACCTGGGGCCACCGGGGCCTTGTCGAATTTCCCTGGGCTTCAGAGTTGCAGGTTTGTAGGTCACAAGGGCAACACACAGTACAAAAGTACATAGTGAACAGGATAAGTAGGTTCACTGAAATGCAGTCAAGACTGAGGTCTAGTGAACAGATCCCAACTCCCATTTCATGAGAGAGAAACCTCTTCTGAAGTGAACTTGAGCAAACGATGCAACTTTTAAGCCTCGGTTTCCTCATTTGTGACATGGGAACCAAAAACAGAACTTGCATCAGAGAATTGGTGAGAGGATTAAACGAGGTGATACATTGTAGAGCCTAGCCAGAGCCCTGAATATGCTAGTTGAGGTTCAGGTGAATTTGAAATCTGTCTGCCTCCACAGTAAGCCCGACTTTGAGACACAGTGGACAATAACCTGTCTTTGATCCCCAATATCTTTCTGTGGTGATGACCACCAGAATGGGCCACACAGATCAGTACATGCAAGCAGAATAAGGAGACAGGCTCGCTGTGTTTACTCAGAGTTCAGGCTTGGCACTCGGGGCTACTCCCACCAGTGATTAAGCTGAGTATCTGCGACTCCTCTGACAGCTGATTTTGGCTCCAGCACTGCCCAGTGGCCTCTCTGGATCTTCCAGAGGCTGCAGAGCAGTGTGGGATAAGTCCTCCCCACCCGCTTCATGCCAGTCTGCACTGCTCCTGGGCCAATCTCGCTTCCCTACTCCCCATTACATCTCCTGAAAGTGTTCGCCCTAATAAAACCCTGGCACGTTTAATCCTGTCCTGGCATCTGCCTCCCTGAAGACCTGAACAAACACACTTTTCTGTGGTTCCTGTCTCACAATGGGCAGCCTGTATTTGTCCTGGAGGTCTGGACAGTTTGTTCAGCTACTCATCACTGCTCTTCCACAGGGAAGGCAAGGGGAAGCAGTAGAGGAGAAGCAGGGATACCCCAGGTCAACGTAGGTCACCTGGGTGCAAAGGTGGGCAACTGAATTCCACTGCTTCTCCAGGGATTCACAGTTGCTGGAGGAGAGGTGTTTAGAGATGTTAATCTCCTTGGTCAAGTAACTTACACTCTTGAGGTCTCAGATCCCTAGGCCAGGACAGAAGAAGCAGATAGTAGATTTTGAAGGGACCTGAGAGACATCAAACCCATTGTGTCTCAAAATTCAGTGACACCTATATCATGCTTTTATGCCACCTCACATACTGCCCAACTCATATTGTTTTTATGGAACTAAACTCACTTTAACTTCAAATTCAACAGAAATAGTTTATATTGGAACATAAGCTGAGGAAGACTCACTCAGCAAAAATAGAAGAAGACAACATTACTAAATTCTAGTTAGATGCTAAAATCTAAGAAGATCAGAGTCCAAGCCTGCTTTCCATTAAAAATATGATGGGCAAGTGCTAAAGATATGCAAGCACCAAAGACTTTCCACAAAGTCAAAAAGAGAAGAGACAAGGGAAAAAGAGCCTGGCGGTGGGATTCCTCATCATGTAGAATGCAGCCTGGAGTAGCCCTCGATCACCTAACACCATCCTGTCCTCCTCAGCACAGCTCGAATGGCTACCCCATGCAGGCTATAGTCTGACCTTTTGTGGTTCACAGTTTTTCCCCTTGGAGAGTGTCTTAGTTACTTTTCACTCATTGTTGAGACAAAACACCAGACACCCAAAATGAAGGAAGGAAAGGTTTATTTAGCTTACAGGTTTTGGAGGTTTCAGTCCATAATCAGCTGGCTCCAAGGCAGGGTGGCATGGCACTGGGGCAACACTTCAAGGCAGCAGCCAAGCAAAAGCAGCCAGAGTAAAAGGGGCAAGAGCAAGCCTCTCTTTCTCCCTTATGTTGTACACAGGACACCCCCCACCCCCAGGGTGGATGTAGCATTCACAGATCTCCTTGCCTTCCTTAGCACAGGATGAGGATATTTACAAAGAACCCTGGCTCCCTGCTGAGTCTCTCAGTTAAACTTCTGACCTCCTCAAATTGGCACAATGAACAGGTAACTGCTTGTGTTCTGCATCCCAGGATGTTACTGCTGAGTCACTTAATCAAGCTTCTAGACTTCTTAAGTTGACACAATGTATAAACCATAACAGAGAGAAATGTTCAATTCAGGGGTATAAGCTCACTAGCTGAATGCTGAATCAAGAAAATGGTGCATCCATTACCTCATCATTATCCTGGATTTCCTGCATGAATTCAGTACACCTAAGGAGCCAGGGAGCCAGGATCCATCTGCTGAAATGGCCATCAGAAAAACTAAGAAACAGTAACTTTGCATTTGTTGTCTTCCATCTCTTTTTGTGCACCTCTTTGTATTAGTCAGTCTATCCACTGCTGAGAAAACCCCTACCCAATGCTCACAATATAAAGTAATAGAGGTTTCCTTTAGCTCACAGTTTGAGAGGGTTCAGTCCTTGAATGGGTCACTGACCCCAAGTAGAAAGGGCATGGTGGAAGGGTCTGGTGGAAGAAAGCTGCTCACCTCATGGTAGGCAGGAAGCAGAGAGTGAAGGAAGGAACCAGAGGGAGCTATAACCCTTCCAGGTCACAACCCCAGTGACCCACTTCTTCAGACTAGGCCCTACCTCCCAACAACCCATTTAGCCATAAACTCATCAATAGACTAAACCATTCATGAGCATAGCATCCCCATGATCTAATCACCTCCCCAAAACCCCACCTATGAGTGCTTGTATTGGGTAATACTATGTACCCCCAAGTTCTCATACTTTTGATGGGACTGAGTTATTGGTTTGTTATTGGTTTGTTGTCTGGCAATGTGAGTGCTGTGCCCACCCAGGGGTGGAGCCGACATACAGTGTAAGGGAAGGCGGGTCTTCCGCTTCCACCTCTTGCTCTCTCTGTCTCTCTCTCTCTCTCTCTCTCTCTCCCTCTCTCGCCAGCATGCCTTGCAGCTTGCAGCCACCATGAATGGTAGCCCCACCACCCCATGCTGACTTGGAGCCAACTAATGGACTGAAACTCCCAAAAAAACTGTAAAAATAAACCTTTCCTTCCCTAATTTTGGGCGTCAGGTATTTTGTCTTGGCAACAAGTAAAAGGTAACCAAGACAGTGCTTTAGGCTTTGTGTACAGCCCCCTACACAAAGCATACATCATAACACACATCATATCCAACACCCACAATTTAAAGGAGGAGAAGTCTAATTTAGCTCAGGTTTTCGGAGGACTCAGTCCATGGTTGCCTGGCTCCAAGGCAGAAATACCGTGGAAGAAAGGCATCATGGAGCAAAGTTGTTCACTTTACGGTGGCCAGGAGTAGAGCAGGGGAAGTCACAGAGAGAGAGGAGCAAGGGACATGAACAGATGCCCCTCCCAGCATGCCCCCATGACCTACCCAGACACACTCAGAAGTGTGGTTCCCAAATCCCTTGGGCCAGCTCCCTTCACAGTCCACCTCGACTTTCACAGCCCTGCCTCTCCACTCCCCATTCAGGGACTCAGACTTTATTTCACCTCTGTGGCTTCCAGACCTCTTTCAGAGTAGACTTCCTTCATCCAACGGCTCCACCAAGTTTTCATCCATCTCTTAGAGCTGACTGGACACTTTCACACTAATCTATGAATGGCAGCCAAACTAACTCAAGGCTGTGACTATCCTGTGGACAGTCAAAGCTGATAAAGTGGCTTTTTTCTTTTCTTTGTCATTTGTCAAGGACCTCAAACTTTATCACACCAACCTGGCTTAGTTTTAAGATGAGCCATTTTGATGGGGCTCCACTGTTCCTCTTAATTCAAGCTATTTCTGGCCTCATCCTAACGCAAACCCGCATCCTCCTCTCCTATGCCGCTTCTCTGCACTGTTCCGCAGCACTGCGCGGGGCCACCCCAGCTCAGCTCCGCCCTGCGGGCCGAAACCCGGGAAGTTGGACAGCAAAGGTCTAGGAATGCTGCCAGACCTAGGGGCCTGGAGCTTTCGTTTCCACAGTGAAGCTGCGATCTGAAGGAAATAATCCTGCTCTCCACTTGTGGACCAACTTAAAATAATCCTCTGTGGAGGAAAATTTAAAAAATATCCTAAAATGATTGCTTTCATCAGCGTTTAACGCACACACACACACACACACACACACACACACCGGAAACTGGAAAGGGAAGGGAGCAAAGATCAGGCTGTGCTACAGAGGAGCACACACAGAGGTTTGTTTCACATAAATAAGGCAACTGACTGGGTGAGGGATTTCCTCCCCGCTCCCAACACACACACACACACACACACACGTACACACACATACGTACACACACGTATACCAATGTACACACACACATTCACACACACACACACACACACACACACCCTTCTTTCTTCTCTCGGCCCCCTCGGGGCCTAAGGCTACCAAGTCCAGACCCGATTCTTCCCAGTCCACCCCCAGGCTGCAGCAGACCCACCGAGCCCCTGAGTCCTTGAGAAATAAATGGCAGCATGGGAGGCGCCCTAAGGAACAGTGCGGGGCAGACACGGAAGCCTGGGAAGGGGCTGGGAGCCACAGCAGCCCGCAGGCCCCTGGCCGCCAAGACCCCTGCCCGTGACACCCAGGGCGGAACCCACGCGAGGTGGGAATGATGATGATGATGATGACGGCATTGCAAAAAAAAAAAAAAAAAAAAAAAGAAAGAAAGAAAGAAAAGAAAAGAAAGAAAAAGAAAAAAATTCTGCGAAACAAGTTTGCCGACCATCAAACTTTCGCGCACACAGACGGCGCCTGGGGGCCCCAGGATCCGCAGCCGCGGGAGGCGGGAAGCTGTTCAGGGCGGGCGAGCGCGACGTGACCGCGGGTCCCCTGCGCCCGGCCTGGCGCCACCTCCCGGCCGCGCCCCCCAGCGCCCTGCGCCGCCCATGCGGGGGCGGGCCCCGGTCCGCCGGGCTCAAAAGCGGCCGCCCTGCGTGGGGGCCCGCCTCCCGCATGGGTGCAGTGTCCCTGTCCCGCGCCCGCCCTGCCCCGCCCGCAGCCATGGCGAAGCCCCTGAGCGACCAGGAGAAGCGGCGGCAGATCAGCATCCGCGGCATCGTGGGCGTGGAGAACGTGGCCGAGCTGAAGAAGGGCTTCAACCGGCACCTGCACTTCACGCTGGTCAAGGACCGCAACGTGGCCACCCCGCGCGACTACTTCTTCGCGCTGGCGCACACCGTGCGCGACCACCTGGTGGGACGCTGGATCCGCACGCAGCAGCACTACTACGACAAGTGTCCCAAGGTACGCAGGCCGCCGGGCCGGGGTCCCCAGCGCGTCCCAGCCGCGCCCCTCCCCGGCCACGGAGACCCGGGACCGGCCCGGACCGGCCCAGGGCTGTGGGCTGGACTGACTCGGCCTCCCCGCCAGCACTCGCCCAAGCCTCTGGCCCACAGACTTTTGGGAAGTGTAACGGCCCCGGGTCTCGCATTCCATTCCGTAAGTCCTGGCGTTCAGCCTGCTAAAACAGGAGCTTGGTGCTGGAGGGAGACAAATGCGAAGTTCCTCAAAAAGTAGTGAGTGTCCCTTCCTTCCAGGCTTCTGCAAGGGACAGTCTCAGCGTGGCCACACACACACACACACACACACACACAAGTCCTCTGGCCCCGGAGTTGCGGCGGGACCACCTCTGTCCACGCTGCGGGGGCTGGAGACTCCCCAGGGGTGGTTCAGGCGCGCGGAGGGACAGGGGCTCCTCCTGACCAGTCGGGGAAGGGGACAAGTGGCCGGTGGGAAGAACTGGAAGGGACAGGGCAGGCTCTGTGCACAGCGAGGGTGACTGCAGCTCTGGCGCCTGCAGGAAGAGCTGTGTGAGACTGGCAGAGACTGGAAAAGCTGGTCGGAGACACTGAACGACTGGAAGATATCCTAAGGCAACGGGAAATACGCAGAAATATTTATTAGGATTTTTAAATATGTGAAAACATGAAGAAAAATGATCCAGACTCCCATTGCCCAAGAACTACAGGAATGTTGGTTGTTTTGTGTTTCCTCATCCCACCCCCACCCCATACCGGGGCTTGAACCCAAGAACTTGACACTGAGCTACATCCCTGGCCCTTTCTACTTTTTATTTTGAGGCAGGGTCTAGTTAAATTGCCCAGGCTGCGCAGGAACTTGCAGTTTTCCTGCCTCGGCCTCCAGTGTGCTGGGGTTACGGGCATGCACCGCCACACCAGTTTAAGAATTTTTAAGGGAGAGAGCCGGGTGTGGTGGCGCACGCCTTTAATCCCGGCACTCGGTAGGCTGAGGTAGGCGGAGCGTTGTGAGTTCGAGGGCCGCTTGGTAGCAACTGCTAAAATGTATCCTTAGAAATCCAAGTATACCCTTAGAAAACACTTTATATGTACCTGTAACTACTGTATCTTTTTCTTATTTGCACAAAGGGAATGTTACAAAGTATGCCATACTGTACCTTGCGTTAAAAATCGTTTAAATAATTTTTAAAACGAAGAGTAGATTCACACACACACACACACACACACACACACCCTTCTGCGGCATTTAGCACCCTAGAGCCTTGTGTGGTTCTCCTCCTGTCTGTAGTTAGGGCTTTCCGGATCCTCTGCCTGATTTCTTCTGTGTGTTCTCCTTTCCTACCCGAGTGCAAGGATAAGCCAGGCATTCTGGTTGATGCACTAGAGGTAAACAGAATGCATTGCACACGTTAATAGTGTCTCCGCCGTGACAGTCATTTACCTACACAGGATGCCACCTGCCCTTGTGGAGCAGTAAGTAGAATCGGTAGATGTGCCTGAGCTTCTTTCCCGTCTCCCTCGAAACTGTGCAGAGGAATCCCTAATCTGGATTTCTAATCTGAGCTCTTCATTAAACTCCATTTGTACATTCCCAGGTGTTTAGCGAGTGTACCCAGATCTCTTCCTAGTTCCTCAAATGCAGCACACTAAAAACTCAAGTTATATCCCTCCCGTCTTGTCCTGTGCTGTCTATTGCTAATTTTAATGTCACTGTCACCTTGACAGTAACCCAGACACAAAACTTTAGTGTCAATTTGACTTCCTCCTGTATTCCCCATTCAAAAGTTTGCCAAAATCTGCTGGTCGATTTCTCCAAGTTGCCTTGAATTTACTCACCCTCTTCCTTTCCTGCTTTCTGCCTGGCTGAGGCCCCGGCTGCTGGTCTGTCACAGTAGACTTGTGAATGGTGACCTTGCTTCCCAAAGTGGTATCAGTGTCAGTGTGAGGCTGACTGCCTAGCAGACAGATTTTGTCTGGCTGGCAAGACATCTTTCCACAGCTTAATTTCAGAGCCTTTGGGCGGGATGCCTGCCTGCTCCACTCCACGATGATTTTTCTCAGCTCCATGAATGTATAGAGTTTGTACCCCCATCTCATTGTCTCTACTGTAGACTGACTAAACTTCTAGTACAATGTAGCTTGCCTGGTGCTTGGTCTTTCCTGGCTCGATCACCTGCTCTGGTCCTTAAGCATTTGAAAGCCCTTCTCCTTGACCTCATCTTCCATACCCTGGACCATCCTTGCTCCCCTGCAAACCAATCCCCACTTCTGGGCAACTGCTACTGTGCTTTCCACTTGGCATTCAGTGCCAGTGCCTTATCACCCACCAAGCTCTGCTCTCGCCTGCCCTGCAAGTCTTACTTTTGTTGTCACCTGTCCCCTACATCTTCCTGGAATTTCCTAGGTCCTTAGCTTAATGCCGGGAATAAAATAAATATTTTTAAAACAATGGTCGTTGGTATGTCTTTTTTATCTTTTCAAAGCTTTTGAAGATATCCATTTTTGTATAATACACATAAAAGGTTAGTAATAGTGGTGCAAACATAATTTATAAAGTATATCAGAAGGGATCAGTTATTTTACTGCTAAGTAGTTATAGTGAATATTTGGAGAACATTCACTGACAGGACGGCCAGACATCTGTTTTAAGGTCCTATAAGTTCTCAAACATGAGCTGAGCCCTTCCCCAGTTAAAAAGTCATTTGTGAGAAAGTGGGAAATTTCCTGTTCTTACGAAGTCTGTCGTGTAAGGAGGGTCTCTCACTTATTTTATTTTGGTCAATAGCATATTTTTAGGAAGACCTTGAAATGTCTTAAAACATGTTTTTTTCAATTTTTATTTTTTAATTAGTACATGTTTGCAGTACATAATGATGCCGTTCCTTGCAGGGATTTGGTGCATGGATGTAATGCATCTCACTTTCTTTTTCATCCCCTTTCGTTTTCCTCCCTTCCTCCTGCCTCCATCTCCTGGTCCCCTTCCCTTTTGTAAAAGGTCTATCCTCCCATTTCCTATAATCTACCTTTTATTTTGATTTTTAGTTTTATTTTTGAGTTATTTTTAATTTTAAAAATTATGCTGAAGATGTTCTTCTTGATTCTATAGTGTGATCTTTTTTATTTTATGAAAAGATAAATCAAGTTTTCATAACCACATAATAAGAAAATACCAATACTTACTACACTGTTTTTCATGAAACTTGTGTGTCTAATTTATTTCACTTAATTTTTTTGGTTTTTTTTTTGGTACCACAGATCAAACTCACAACTTTGCACCTGCCAGGCAGGCACTTACACTACTGAGCTAAATCCCTGGCTTCACTTAATATTATGGTCTCAAGATGCATCCATTTTCCTACAGATGTCTCAAGTTTATCCTTCTTTATGGCAGAGTCGTACTCCACTGTGTGTAAATATCAGTTTCTTTATCCATTCATCTGTTGATGGACATATAGGACACTTCCAAGATTTAGCTATTATAAATTATGCTGCCATAAAAATGAGTATGCTTGTGTCACTATAATATGATGTCTTTAGCTCTTTCAGGAAGATACTAGGAGAAAAGCTGAGTTGAGGAGAATTTCTGTATTTAGTTTTTTGAGGAGCTTCTGTCTCTATTAATGACTTCTATCATTTAAAAATGTTTTATTTTTTCAGTACTAGAGTTCAAACCCCAGGCCTTGTTCCTGCTCAGCAAGTGCTGTCACGAGGCTGTATTCCCAGCCTTTAAAATATTCTTGATGTATATTTTAATCTGCCTTAAATCCACACTCCTTTTGAATCATTAAGAGGCAGGAGTAGTCAGTTCCCAAAGGTCTGACCTTGCGATGGCGAGTGTTAGATACAGACTGTATTCTCTTTACAGAACACTAAAAACCCAAAGGCCGAATGCTGTGGTCATGTTATAGAGATCATGCAAACGCACACAGAGAAGAGTGATAAAAAGTCAGGGCTGGGGCCAGGAGTTTGGCTCAGTGGCTTAAGCGCCTGCCCTGGCAGGCGCAAGGCTGTGAGTTCAATCCCCGGTGCCGCAAAAAAAAAAAAAAAAAAAAAAAAGTCAGGGCTGATACGACTCAGGTGTGTATTTGTGGCTTAACGTACTGATGCCTGTCACAGCGGTGGCTGGCGTGAAAGAGCCCAGCCCTGGGTGTGAGTCGGGCTTTGCATGTGGCCTGGGTCTGCCCAGGAAAACTGCCCGTTCCCACTGCCATTGAGGCTGGGGGGACCCTGGCCTGTAGATATCCCTGCAATGTGGGTGCAAAGTGGTAACATGTCCACCCCACCCCCAAGATGGGGGCTTGTCCCTGAATTCATTCGTTTCTTAAAATGAAAAAGTGAAATTTCTAACTTAACCTTTTCAAATAGTATTTTATTGCCTTTAATCCCAGCACTCGGGAGGCTGAGGTAGGTGGAGCATTGTGAGTTTGAGGCCGGCTTGGGCTACAACGCGAGCGCAAGGCCGGCCTGAGTTACACAGTGCAACCCTGCCTCAAAAAACTAGAGCTGGGAGTTTGGGTCAGTGGTTTAAGTGCCTGTCTAGCAGGCTCAAGGTTGTGAGTTCAATCCCCGGTGTGGCAAGAAAAAGAAAGTATTTTATTTAAATAAATATGTATAATATGCTAAATATTATGGTAGGTATTGATCATACTGAACTCTGTTTATATTATTACATATTTTCTGATTGGTCAAGTACTATTCTTTTGGGTTCTTATAGAAATGTTAGAATCCCAAAATTATAAAGGGGACTTTGTTGTTTCTTGTCTGCTGGAAAAAAATAAAGGTAACCGATATGGAGAGTAAGATATTATTAAAACGGAAAGATGATGTTACTGATTTTTTTTTAATGAGTAAACTATCCTAAAATAAAATGGTCTTAGGCAGATCTGAACTTTGCACCTCTCACTTTCAACTCTGATATTATTTACCTGGCTTTTGCTGTGTCAAAGGCAAACAGTTACTATGTCGATAGAGAAATTTTCCTAAGTCATCAAAAGCAAGCCTAGTAACTCGCAGCAAATCCTTCCCAGGTCATAGACCTTTTAGAATAATTTTAACTCTAATGCCATAAAATTTCTTGCAGTGACCAGTCAAGACAGAATATTTTCTAGCCATGGAGTGTTTCTTGATTCTATAGTGTGATCATTTTTTATTTTATGAAAAAATAAATCAGATTTTCATAACCGCATAATAAGAAAATAACAATAATTATTACACTGTTTTTCATTAAACTTGTGTGTCTAATTTATTTCACTTACCATTATGGTCTCAAGGTGCATGTGTTTCAGCCTGTCTCATCCTCCCTTAAGCAAACGGTCACCTCTGGGGCTGAATTCCTTTTGCCCCAAACATGTTTTATTCATGAGATTCACAAACAGAACATTGAATCCAATTAACTGAATGAGTTTTTTTGGGGGGTCCCCGCAGGGGTAAAATGTATAAACTCCTTTGACAAAAATAATACAAAATGGTTTTCCCAAGCTAATTATTGGGAACAGTTTTATGTCTACAATCATGCATCTGTAGAACTCATCTGAAAAAACTAGCCCTGGTAGTGTGTTATTTCTCAGGAGACTCAGGTATAAGCTTTGTGTTACTCTGTTGGCAAGTACACTTGACTAATAGAGGAATCGTGACCTTGTTTTCTTTGTTTCAGAGGGTTTATTACCTCTCTCTAGAATTTTACATGGGCCGGACCTTACAGAACACTATGATCAACCTTGGCCTGCAGAATGCCTGTGATGAGGCCATTTACCAGGTACGCTGTTCCCATAGTTCTCTCATCCTCTCCTTTTAAATTTCAAGTATACTTCAAGCACCTTGAGAATATACTGTGTGCACACACCCAAAAGCGCGAAAAATCGCAGACGTGGCCATCACAAACTATTATCAATATGCATTGCTGGTGATCGCTAGTTTAAGAAGAACAACCAGAAAAAGAAGTCAGAGAACTGGTTGTGACACATGAGAATTTTCTTTGGTGATTAAGTCTTTGACAGCATTCCCCAGCAAATTACATTTTGGAAATTAGCATCTGAACAAGCCTTTACAAGTCTTGCTGTGAGAACTGCAAGCTTTCATTTGGCCTCTTGTCTAATACAAGTACCTTTTAAAGAACGATCACAATCTGACAGTTATTTACATACCAAGGCAATATATGAAAACGATAAGCTTTTAAAACACGGTTGTCATACTTTTCTGTTGCTTAATGAGATATAAAATGCACTTCCTCTTTAAAGAAGGAAACTGAGCCTAGTGTACTAATTTGTTTTTATGAATGTATTTCACTGTTTCTCCCTCGAGCTTCAGGTATCTGCATACCAAAAACAAATAGTCCTTAACTTTTTTTGATGTGGTCGAAGGGAAGAATGTATATTTGCAAAGACAGATTGTAAATGCAACTCCAGGCTGATCCTATCCCCTTTGCTATGGGTTACCTTCTTATGTGGCCAGCTGCTTATCTCCAAGGGCTGGTGTCCTTCGTGAGGGTTAGGAAGAGCTTTTCCTGTGACAGAAGCATTGCAGCTTTCCTCCACTTCCTTTTTTTCTTTACTTCCCCTAGCAGCAGCTGAAAATAATATGCTTTCCATGGAGTCACCCACACCCAGGCAAGATACACAAGGGTTTCAGAATTTTGAAAAGCCTGTGTGTTAGCGCTAATGGTTGGTGTGCTCCAGTTAATCACAAGCAAATTCAAAAGCCCCATCAATAGTAAGATGCAGCAAAACTGTGTTTGAACTCTTCCATCAAGATTTGATTATCTAAATTTGTGAGAGAAGGCAACACTAGGTATAAGGATGGAAATCCAAAAAGGTGGCTCTTTGAGAAAGGGGCATCACCTTCAAGGAAACTCACCACATCTTAGGCCTGTGTTCTCAACATGTGAATTAATTTTCCATTTTTAAAGCTGTCCAATCTCGTGGGTTGCATGACTTTCAGATGAGAACACAGTCATTTCACAACAGGCAGTCTTAGCCAAGTATGGGCTTGATTATCATCGAGGCAGGGTGGAAGAGGTCATGTATTTTATCTGGCCATCATTTTCCTCGTTGTAAGATAAGCAACCCAAAGTGATCTGCAGAGCTGTGGGATTCTGGAGGGAATCCCACAGGCGTGCCAGTTGATCTGGCTGTGTAATCGTAATCCTTGGGGGGCTGAGAGCTCACTGAAAGCCAGTCCGGTGCATCCCCAAGTTCACGATGTTCCTTGGTCCCCAGCAGTACCCCAGGAGGACACAGGGGCTGTTAGCTCCACCCAGCTAGACTGCAGGACTGAGGCCCAGGTTTAGCTGCAGTGACTCAGACGTTTCCGCCCTCACTGACTAAATAGGCTGTGGTAATGGCAGCATGAACTCCAGTCCTTCCTGAAAAGTCTGTCCTCAGGCCTTTTTCTTAAGATTTTCCAAACACCTCAGTCCAATTAATGTCAGCTCATTAATGGACTATTTTGAAGGTTTTAACCCTACAACACATACACCAAAAGGAAAAAAAAAACTTTTAAAATAATGATAATATATAACAACATGTATTGGGGGAACCTCTGCCTAGAAATAGTTCTCCTGCTTTGTATAGTTTCATTTAATGCCGCACAACTCTACATGAGATAGGTACTATTATCCTCTGCAGTCATAAAGTAAAAGAAGGAAAGCACAGAGAGATTTAGAAGCTTGACCAGCAGAGCCTGCAGTGGACGTGCGGAGTGCCACCTCTGTGCCACCTATTACTATCGGTATCCAGAGTCACCAGTTCCTCTGTGGGCTAGGATAGGAGCTGACGCTAAACCAAGTGCACGGATAGACCTGTGTCTGGCGATCTTGGAAAAGATCGTGTGTATCCACACTCAGTATTGTTTCTCTTTCATCATCAGCTCGGCTTGGACATGGAGGAGTTAGAAGAGGTTGAAGAAGATGCTGGACTCGGCAATGGTGGCCTTG
The DNA here is from genome assembly GCA_004363535.1 of Dasyprocta punctata. Classification (NCBI taxonomy): domain Eukaryota; kingdom Metazoa; phylum Chordata; class Mammalia; order Rodentia; family Dasyproctidae; genus Dasyprocta; species Dasyprocta punctata. The sequence goes on along the minus strand of RJWM01016843.1, from coordinate 4,856 downwards.
GGAGGCTTGCTGGTGAGTGGCAGGGAAGTGTGTTACTCGTCGGATTGGTTGACACCTTCTCAGATTCTGTGCATAGCCGTGCTTGAAAGAACTGAGCAAGCTTGCTACGAGAAGTGCAAGGGGTGGCCTATTTAGATGTATTTGCTCACGAGTTTTTTCATGGTGGTTGGTCGATTCAGTACAGAAAGGAACTTGAACAAAAAAGGCATTGCTTAAAACCCCAGGGTTAACCAGGTCCTTCCTGTGACCGTATGGGTTTCCAAAGTGGCTGCTTTACTTCCCTGCTCAGTGCGCACACAGTGGTTTGGGGGAATAAAGTTGCCAAGCCTTGCCTTGCCCACCTGACCGTTTGCTTTTTGACTAACCAGTGGGCAGGGATATGCTAATATTATTGGGATGGTTTAGTTAATTAATATCCTTTTTGTGGAGATACAATTTGAGTTCTTTGCTTTATCTGGGGGAATGGATTGTTTTAGCCAATGCAGAGGAAAACATTAAAAAAAATACCAGTTTCACTGATATAAAAATATGCACCTCTATAGTCAAGCAGTTCTACTTTTTTATATCTATGACAAGTAAACACTCAAACATGTGCATGAGAAGACATAAAAAATACTATTCTTTTTTTTTTTTTTTTTTTTTTGGTACTGGGGATCAAACTCACAACCTCACGCCTGCCAGGCAAGCGCTTACACCACTGAGCTAAATCCCCAGCCCAGTTTTTTGAGACAGAGTCTCACTATGCAGTTCAGGCTGGCCTTGAACTCACTTTGTAGCCCAGGCTCACAACGATCCTCCTGCCTCAGCCTCCCGAGTGCTGGGATTAAAGGCATGTGCCACCACGCCTTGCGAAAAATACTATTCTTGTGGTGCCATTTGTAAAAACAAAATATTAAAAATAACCTAATGGTCAAAGAATAAAATTGACCTATATAGCTATTTAAATTGTATTAAAACCCTTTCAGGATGATGTCAGTTATGTTTTTTTAGAAACAATATTTTCTGTGACCAAGTATGTGTAAACATAGAGAAAAGATCTGGCTCAGCACAGTGGCACATGCCTGTAATCCCAGCTACTTAAGAGGCTGAGGCAGGAGGATTGCAAGTTCAAGAACAGACCGGGCAATTTGGCAAGACTCTGTATCAAAATAAAAAATAAAAGGGCTGGGGATGTAGCTCAGTGGTAAGATGTCCTTGAGTTCAATCCTTGGTACAAAAAAAGAAAGAAAAGGAAGGAGGAATGAAAGAAGGGAAGAAGAAAGGAAAAGATCAGGAATTTACTCTCCTTTTTCTTTCTTTCTTATTTTTTTAGTGCTGTGGATAGAATCCAGGGCCTTGCACATGGTAGGCAAGTGCTCTACCACTGACTTACCCCAGCCCAAGGTCTGGAATTCAAAAACTAAATTCAGTTTAGATATTAAACTGCCCCTGGTAGGGAAGAGTGCAAAGTTGGGGATGGCAATCAAAAGATAATGTTTTGGGCCAAGGATCTAGCACAGTAAACAAGCACCTGCCTAGCAAGCACAAGGTCCTGAGTTCGATGCCTGGTACCAAGAATAAGAAAAAAAGATAATGTTTTACATCATACTGTTGGCCTGATGTGAGTAACTGAAAGAGTAAATAAGGTCGAAAGTACAGAATAGATATTGTGAAATGGGAAGAAATTGTTCAAAAGAAAAAGGAACTAGGATGGAGGGAAGGGGCAAGGAAGGAAGGGAAAAGGAAAAAATGCAAGTTAATTGTATTACTAGTGTCCCTTAGCTCATTGAAAAGGTAGGTTTGTGCTAATATCCATTAGAGAATGTTTTATGCCCATATCTTGTACTCTGAGCAGCTACTTTAAAGATAACAATACGCAATATATTAAGTATCGTTATTCTCCCGTTATTTTGTTATGAAATTTTGTTTCACTTTTTTTCCATCCAAAAAAGATAATGTTTTAATGTGTTTTGAAGAAGGTTGTATTACTTGTGGACTCTGAATCCAATAATAAAAAGATACTACCACACTTGTATCAAGGTATACACTTCAGACAAATAAACATTTCTTCTTTTTAGAAGAATCTTTTAGAAATGGTCCCAAAACTCTCTTTTAAGCTAGAAAGTGATTTACTTCTGTTTCCTGTTGTTTAGCACTCCATCAACAGCAGTGTGCTTTAATATTGCCACTCGTGATAAAAATTTAAAAAACAAAAACACTTCCTGTGGGACACTTGTACCTTTTTGTACAGTTACTCAGCAGACAGCATAGTGGGCCTCCTTGGGCTACAGGCAGCCCAGCAGTGCTGGTAGAACGCACATCTAAGAATGAGACCTGGAGTTGTGACTCATACTACAACATAAACTGAAACCCAAGTCATTACATAAAGTGAAATAAGCCAGTGGTGATGAATAAAGACTGTAAGATTCCACTTAGATGATATTCCCAGGGAGTCAGGTTCACAGAGGCAACGTGAATGACAGTTGTCAAGGGCTGGAGACAGGAGAAAATAGAGAGTTGGTGGTTAAGGGGTACAGAGTTTCTGTTGGGGAGTGCTGGGAATGGGTGTGGCGGTGGTTGTGTGACATGACTGTACTGACTGCCTCTGAACTCTGCATGTTCAAATGCTTACTGTGGTAGATGTTCTATGTGTGTTATCACAACTGAACAACAGCTAATATTATTCAGCTGGTAAGTAGGTGGACCAGCATGCACGTGCACATCTGTGTGTTCTTTCCTCTGTGCCAAAACAGACCTTCATTGTCACAGAGGTCTGTTCCAGCGACCAGAAAAGATTTTGTATTGGGACACTGAATTGAAACATATGCCAAAAGAAAAACTACAGTTTTGATGAAAGAAAAAAAAAAGAAGAAGAAGAAGAATGAGAGCTACCCCTCCTGCCTCTTACGGGAAACCCCGCCCTTCAGTACAGTTACCTGCGTTTACCTCCCTCCCCCCATATCTGACGCTGACAACTGCGTCAGGCATTTTCCCGTCGCTGGGACAAGGCACCCAGCACCCATAACCTAAAGGAGGAGAGGCTCACTTGGCTGTCAGTTTCCAGCGGATTCAGTCCAAGGTCTTGCCCCAAAGCAGAAATGGTATCGTGGAGAGACATGGCAGAGAAAAGCTGCCAACCCAAGGCAGCTGAGAAGTGGAGAGAGAAGGAGGAGGAGGAGGTGGCATAAAGGTCCGCTGATGAATATGGAGGAACCCACTAGTGAGCGTAGCACCCCATGGTCCACTCACCTTCTAAACACATGAGACTTTGGGGGGATATTTGAGATCTAAACTCTACCAAGTATCGTGCTCCTTTAGCTACCTAGTAAGTTCAAAGAGTAAAAGTGGCAAATGGGGCTGAGTAATTGTTGTTAGATGATCTCCACTCTTACCTGAGGGCTCTGGTCAGGCTGTAAGAGTGAATTAATCAGGATTCAGGAAGACCCAAGTTGCCACAACCCGGAGAGAGCAGGAACTGGGGTAGAGCTGGGCACAGGCACAGGCACGGGACCGGACATGTTAGAGTAACTCCAAGGCCTCAGGCATTCAACTGTGGATCTCAGTTTTAAGCTGCATTGTGAACTCAACTCCCTTTCTGCTTGGTTTACATGTTCATTTCAGTTTTGATCCTTGCTGTACATTCCCTCATTCCAGTTCAAATTTCTGAGGGAGACAGCCCAATTAGTATAAACCCTTAGTTTGCACACAGCCCCCGCAAGGTAGATCCTTTCCCTGCCTGTTGATTGACTGTTCTGCATCAGATACTGTGGTATTCTGTAAGATAAAATCTAGCAGAAAAAAAAAAAAAAAAAGATTCAGCCCACAAGAGCTTGTGTTACCACAAAAGATCTCCAGAGTTTAGGCTATTTCAAAGCTAATTTGTTCACAGTATGATTATCTCAGGACTCTGGGACTCTGTGGTTCTTCTCACTTCCCTGCTCTGTCTGGAGAAAAAGACGATAGACCAAGGAAAATCGTTCTCCGAAGTCTTCTGGCCCTAGCAGAATTTCTGCTCCCCCAAAGTGGATTGAATGTTACTGCACATCCAGGCCAACACCTATCACAAACAAAGAGAACAGAACGACTCTGACCTGACTTAAAAGCTTAGACCAGTGATGGCGAACCTTTCAGAGACCCAACGCTCAAACTGCAACCCAGACACCCATTTATTTACTGCAGAGTTCCAGCACGCCAATTAAACCCGAATACTGAGGTTTTTGTTTAGAACAAGCAACTCATTCATTAACATTTTTTTTTTTTTGTCTTAAAAGAAGAACAAATAAACACTTGTCATAGGTTCACCACCACTGGCTTAGACCAATTCAGCCAGGTTCCTTTCCTGGTCCAGTGTCTGCTAACTACTGCACTGGAATTCCATCAGCCAGGAGGAAAGAGAGTCTGCTGTAGATGTCCAGCTAGTCACGCAGGTGCCGTAACAGAACCAGACTGGCCACATGGGAGTTGCAGTCCCCTGCGGCTGGCTTTCCAGGCTTGCTTAGAAGGGCAGTGTAACAATCATCATAGCTAAAGCAGGTAGGTTCCTTATCTCTTCCCAAACGAAACGCTCCTAGAGACAAAATGGTTATTTCCAGGTGGCGAGGTCATAGATGGTATTGATTTTCTTCTCTCTGCACTTTGATGTTTTATGTCTTTTTCACAGTATTCATTTTATAATTCAAAAGATGTTATTTAAAAATGAGTACTGATCATGGCATGGCCTCTGTACTTTAAAAATACAAATATGTTTTCTCACATATCTTGTGGCAGCCGTGTTTTATAGGGAAAGATTTGAATTTTTTTTTTTTTTTTTGGTTCTGGGAATCGAACTCATGACCTCAAACTTGCCAGGCAGGAGCTGTGCTGCTGAGCTATATACC
>RJWM01016842.1:0-44524 GCA_004363535.1 Dasyprocta punctata | reverse complement strand
CTTAGTGAAAATTTACAAGGAGAGGGAACCATGTTGAAACAGTACATTTTACTTCACATTATTTTGATAGAATTATATAGTTTGTTTTTGGGAAAAGCTGAAATTTAAGAAAAAACTTTTTCATATTTTCTATTTTAGTTGTTTGATCTCTAGTACCAATAAGGAGAGGAATTTGGAAGTTAACTGGTTGATAGAAATTTTATAATTATGTAGATTTCCTATGTAAAATAGTTAGGTTAATGCAGTGGTGACCTCTTAGCTCATTACATACTCTTCAGTGTGCAGCAATTTTGTTGTAAATTCATTGGTCAGTTTTTCTGAATATTCTTGAATGTGTGTATATGGAGATCTTACTTGTATTTCCTAACAAAAGAACACAGTGCTTCCAATTTGTAAAAATTTCTGTTAAATTCTGAAGTTAAGCAGTTTAATTACTTGGAAGATTTATGTTATTATATTTCTTACAGGTAAAGCCCATGAAATTAAATTGTTTAAATAGCCTCATTTTTTCTGTAATTTTACATTTGTCACCACTTTTTGCTAGATTGAGAATGTAGTTATGCCTTTACCAAACACTTAAAAGAAATCAGTATTAGTGCTAACACATAAGACTTCAGATTGTTGTTTTTATTTTTATTTTTTTTCCCTAGCTATAGGTGCATGTTACAGCTTGCCATTGTGGTCATTGTGGTTCATCTCATTAAGCTTCTTGTTCTATCTGCTTTCTTGAGACTTGGGAAACAGTATTTTTCTGAGTGATTGTACCATATTGTTCCAAATATAAGGCCTCCCAGAATAGAAGGCAACCTCCAACTAGAAACAGCTCAAATGTGGAGAAAGGCTGGGGGCCCCGAGCCCGGCGGGTCTGGCAGTGGTGGCAAGGGTGCCGAGGAATAGGACGATGCCTGCCCACTCTCCCGGTGAGTGAAGACAAGTCAGCTGGCTGCATTTGCTGTGCATAACCAGATGGCTTCTGTTGCTAGAGGACAAGTTTTACTTGGGGATAGAGAATAAGTCCTATACATGGAAAAAGGTTGCTGCGTGTCTAAAACTAGGGAGGGAGGATGGGAGTAGAGTATGTCACCTCTTAAACTTACTGTCTGTAATGTTATTTTACTTCTTCAATGTGAGGGTGAACATTGAGCAACCCCAAATGGAAAAAATGGAATAAAGGTACCCTGGACCTTTCATGAAAAGAAGTGTAAGAAATCATTGGATGTGAAAATGAACTAATATCATCATATGTCTCTAGGCCATCCTAGAAAATTCTTCCTTGCCCTTTTCAACTGATTTCTAACTAAGAGGCAGTGCATATGCTATGTATTTGCACTGTGTATCCATGTGTAGATTGAAAACAAACAAGTCAAGGCAGAAATCACATTTCCAATTTTATTAAGGTTTTCTGTTTTTTTGAAATTTCCTTTCTTCTAAGCTAATCAAATATAATTTAAATAAGTGGACTTAATCATTGAAATATGCTCCAAGACACTCCTTAATATCACCTGTACACTGGCTTTTCACTCATTAGAATATTTTAAAAAATAACTTAGTGGCAATGTACTGGTCAACTGGTTTTATTGTACTAAGCACAGTGAAAGCTAACTTTTTATTTTATAGTTCTAGATGAAAGAGAATGAGGTGCTTGATTCGGATGTTATAATCTTGAAGACTATTTAGCATATTGTTGTTGACATTTACCAAGCGTTTGGTTATCATTATAGCCTTATATATTTAAAAAATCACATAAAACATGAACTTTCATTTGCTGATTGATTACTACTCCATGATTCAAAACTAATTTGAAGTAGAACTTGAATCTTGGAAAGAAATGCCCTCTTCCCCCTCTGTGAATTACTATAGGCTATGTTTTTATTTGTTTCTGAACAGATGTACCCGTAACAGGACTCCCCTTGTGTTTATACAATATTAAATGGTCTAGGAGATTTAGTGTGAGAATGTTATTAACTCAGTCTAGGATGCCCACACAAAATCATACCAGTATTAATATGCCTCTGTGTTTTTTTTTTTTTTTTTTTTTTGTCAAATTTGGGAAAAATTCTTTGAAACAGAAAAACTGTGCAAAAAAAGTTTTGAAAGGATAAACTGGCAGAAAGGTAGCCTGTAGTGGGAAGATATTGCCTGCCAAATTAGATTATCCATCAGAAGAAAAATGGCACTGCGATGGTGAGTCCTTCATGGGAGGTGAAGTGAACTCTGTATAACCCCAAGAGTTCCTGAGGCTGGTGCTAGTAGAACCAGAGAACAGCAAAGGACTAGGGTTATTTAGGGAAAAAGACTTTCCATTGTAACTTCATAGCTTTGAAACCATTTGAACTTTACTGTGGAAGATGCTGTCTAAAATTTGGGGGTATGGGGAAGTGTGTCCCTTCTCCAACTTTAAACTTCAAGTAATTTCCCTTCTGTTATTTTTATCAGGATTAGGTCTAGGGCCCGGCGTGGTGGTGCACGCCTTTAATCCTAGCACTCGGGAGGCTGAGGTAGGTGGAGCCTTGTGAGTTTGAGGCCCGCTTGGGCTACAATGTGAGCGCAAGGCCGGCCTGAACTACGTAGTGTGACCCTGTCTCAAAAAAATAGGGCTGGGAGTTTGGCTCAGTAGGCTTAAGTGCCTGCCTAGTAGGTGTGAGGTTGTGAGTTTGATCCTCAGTGCCACAAAAAAAAAAAAAAGGAATTATTAGGTTTGATCTGAATTATAAATATAGGGTAATAAATTTTATAATTTCACTTTACAGAGGGAAAATTTTATATTTGACAGACCTGTTTCATCAACTGCTCTTAGTTTAATTCTTAGGGGACAGAAGCTGAAGAAGTTACCTACATGTTATATTCCATTTTTTCCTCTGTCTTTTGGCTAGAGGAAATGGGGGGCAGAACCTGATTAGTTGTACAACTTTTTGAGCAGGGAAAACAAAGTAGTCTCAGTAGGCTCATATGGAGGCAAGATCAACCGTCAAGGTCATAGGAAGAAATGACAGGGAAATGGAAAAAATAGTCCAAATTGCATAAATAAGAATCATTGTAAAAACCAGTGAGCTGTTAAGTTCTCTGTAAACTGCGATGGTACATGCAACTCACACCTGTAACTGACACAGTGATAAACTTTGTCTCTCATCCCTAAAATGTGCACATGGGATAAGAGCTCTCCTGTGGAGATGGTGGAATTTAATTTCCCAAACCACTGTTGTCTCTCTTTTATGAAATCATGTAAGACACCTATAGTGGCTCCTGCACCGGGGTTTTGATTCATGAAATCAACTTAAATGGAGCAATGATTAATCTATTAGACATGGTAAAATCAGTAGGTTTGTTGTTATGCAAAAATGAAATTTCTCATTTTCTGTAAGTGTAATGATCTGTTTAAAAATAGATTTTGAAAATTCCCATTCCTGCTTTTTCTAGGAGAGTAGACAACTGCTCTCTTTCTTTTCTGATCCATGAGTCTTGCCCTGAGCACTGTTTTTTTAAAAAGTACAGAACCCTAGGGAGAAATTCCAAGTTCTTATGCAGATACCGTAACTTACACTGGGCAAATCAATCATGCCCAGGTTCTGATTTCTAACCAATTGTATTGAAGAATCACTTAAAACATGTAAATTTGGATCTGTTTTGGTTTCCATTTTTTTAAAGGCTAGAAAACAAGGGAATTATTTGTTAATGTTGAATTTGGTAAAATCTCTTCTGAAAATATGATAAGTCTTTCGCTCAAAGAAGGGTTTTGTAAGAAACACAATTTCTCCAGTGCAAGAAAGCAATATGCCTGCATTTTCTGAGACATACAGAATGTGGCATTTGACCTGCTGAGCAAGCGTGTTTAACTCAGCTGTGGAGTAGCTCATGAATTCCCTGCTCTTGAGTATATTTAAGTTTTAAAAATCATTCTTGAAATGATTTTTAATGGCTATTTCTTGGAAAGCATTTGGTGTCTTTGCTATATCAGAGATGACATCTGGACATGTATAGGAATGCCTCTTGGTTAAATATGCTTCAATTAGCAGGTTGTTAGCATTTTAGGATGAGCTAGAAAAAAGTAACAAAGTGACTAATTCTCACTTGGCAGTGAAATTGAATATTGAATGACATCTATATAGTTATAAACGACTTTTGTTTTAGTAACAAAGTTGTTGATTTTCTACTAAGGGTTCTTTTAGGTTGTCATCAGGGGCTGATGGGAGTAACAGTTCACCCAACTCTCCAGCTAGCTTCAGTGGACATACCACACCTTCTCAGCAGCCCGAACCTGTGGTACATTCTCTTAAGGTAACCAAATGTGTGCAACCATTTATCCAGAACTTCAGTCGTGTTGTGGCTTGTTTGCTGTAGTCTGGTAGTCCTCACAGTCTTGCTTTAACCATAGATACTTTATTTTTTTACCCCTTAGTGTAATTTTTAATCTTAATTTTTGAAGTATGATTTTCAGTTTTTAAGCTAACTGTGAGTTTGAGTACTTACGGTTGAAACTCTTTTTATCATTTTGTTTTGAGTAATGTGATTCATATCTATCTGCATCAAAGTTGAAGTCTGATGTGCATGTATATTCATATGTGTAAAATATTGTTATAGCTATTATATGTACAGTGTCTGTAACGTGGATGTCTTTTAATGTAAGGAGTTAATTGTTTGTAAAAATGAAGAAAGCTACCATATTTTTCTTTTTTTAATGCAATTGAAGTACACTGTGAAACCTATGAAAAGAAAGTATTGAAATAAACAACAATCTACTTCTTTATCTAATAAGTGGAAATTAGGTCTTCAAATTACAGTTAGAAAATAGATACATGCTTTTATACTACATAAAGCTAATAGATTTTTTACCTTTATTTCAAATTCTACAATAACTTTACAGAAACTTGGGTAAAATTTACCATTTTCAAACAATAAGGAGCTTTCCAATAAGCTAAATAATTTAGTGGGTACATAAGTAAAATTAATATTTAGTAATGTAAATATTTACCTAAGGAAGAAATTGATACAGAAAATAAAAGTCATCTTAAAATTAAGATACCACCTTGACATTTTATCAATTCAAATATATAAACATATAATAATATGACTATAGCTATAATTTTGAAGAAGTCTTGATTAAACCTTTGTGGACCAAAAAGTAGGTAGAGAGCTTCAGTTCTGTTTATACTGTGTAAGTTTCCCAATGTTAGTTAAAATTGTTTTTCCTTATAGTGATTTATCATCAGATTAAAGATACACATTGTCGGAGTAGGTCACATTTTCCATGACATGCATTAAAATATTTGATTTTGTGATGATTTAGTTTCGGCCAAAGATTTAGTCATCTCAGTATATTTTGCTTTAGCATGTGCAAAGCTGAGTTTGCTCTTTACACACATATACTGATTGTGGGTGAAAGAAAGTAGAACTATTGCTGGTAGCCATAATCAATGCACTTGGTATTTCCTTTCTTACTTAGTATAATTCATGAAGTGAACAACTGAGGGCAGGTCATGGGAAGGCACAACCAGCATGAGGGGCACTGACCTGCGTGTAGTGGGTATTGACTTATTGCCTGAAGAACAATTTCTCTCTGCACTAGCATTTGAATGAATTTTACAGTGAATCAGGGACTAGCAATTGTAAAGAATTTTAGAAATGGAAAAGGGACCTGAGATTAGCTTTAGCTTTGTAGCAGTATAGTGCCTGCACAAACTAAAAGCAGTACCTTACCCTACTACTCAAAATGGAAAAAAGTTTCAGCTTGTTGCCTTGTTAAATGGTTAGTGATGTTTGAATTCCATCAGCATAGTATGTTATGTTGAAATTTTCCCCTAACTTCTCAATGCAGTAGCTATTAGTATGGCCTCAAAGGAAGGGAAGGGCAAAGAAGAGCTCCTCAATTGTCTTTGAATTCTTTCTCTACATTTTATGCAAAATTTTATCTCAAGAGAGGCAGCTATTATGTTATAATCAGAGTACATAAGTGTCCTTGTTTGGCAGATGGGTTATACTGAACAACTGAAGCATCATTATTGGATAACTAGAGGCCCTTGAGTAGAAAATACGCTTGCTTCCATGAGCTAACTGTGTAATAAAGCAGAAGTATGTGCAAACATAGTCTTTGGAAAGTCTTAAGAAGAACTCATTGTGCAAAAAAAGTGGCCACTTGACAAGCTTCAAGACTTTTCCGAAAAGAGTAATTAGTACAATATCACTGTTTCTCAGTTTCTGATGGTTTCAGAAGAACTCACTTTTAATAAACTCTGTGGTCATGCTTTGTGGGAAATCAATGTGAGAAATTTGTCCATTTGTAATGGCACCATATTTCTCTGACTTTAAAATTCATGATTGTTATTCATTGAAGCTTCATTTTATTTAGTAGAAATTAACTGATTTGAAGTATACTTCTCTGAGGTATATTGAATTTGTAGGCAAATGAGCTTGTTCAAGGGGCTCCTTGTTTTCTATGGTTATATATCAAACACAGTTAATGACTTCCCTAAGTATGTAAAAAGTGTGAATTTAGGTGAGTTATCAGGACTTTGAAGACGTAGCATATATGTAGTAATAATGGCTAGGAGTTTCAGATTAACAAGAAAATAATGTATAAATTATATTATTTACTACAAGATTGAATTCTAGTTAGTCTCAGATAGGATCTATGAATTTGACATGATTTTCCCACCTGTTCCTTGGTGCAAATTCTCAGGAGACACCTGTTGACATGGCCATCAGTACAGATCATGCCCACATAGAACCAAATAGTTCAGCAGTGTTACAGTGCAGCATGGATTCTCTAGGAGCATTTAGGAAAATCATTAGTTTTTACATTACTTTAATGCTTTGGTTTGTAACTTGATTCAAAGAAAAAATAATCAACAAAATTCAAAGCCAAAGTTTTGCTTCTTGTTGTATCATTAAATATATCCATATGAAATGATTGATGTTATTAAAGGAATAGTTCAACCCATTTAGGGATAATTTAGAGATGTGGAAAAATAGGCCTATAAAATTGTTTAAAAGGATTTATTCACCAGACATCTTGCTAATGAAAAATAGTATTGTTCAAATGCTTTCAGTATAAGGAGCCAGTGTTTTTCTTTGCTGCTATCAAAGAGCGATTGCCACATTCTTTTCTTAGGCACTAGGAACATATCCTAGCAAGATGTGTGAGTCAGTAGTCCTTATGTGCATATTCTTTTTTGGTTATCACTTCTGTGGCTATATGTACATATCATTTGGGCTGTTTGGCATATAATTATATTGATCACTATTAAAATGGACCAAGAATTATGGGCTGTCTCCAAATGATTCACAGTATTAGGTTATCTTAATGAACAAATTAAATGTATCTAATTATCTTAGACTGTGAATTCAACTGCTAGTGATACAGTGGGTTTCTTTTAATGATTATTTGATATCAAATGGAAGTTATTCTACATAGGTTCAGAACAATAAACTAATTTCAAAAGATTTTTTGCTGTATTCTAATCCATTCTTATACACAGACACAGAGAAAGCTAAAGCTTTTTTAAAATGAAGCTCCTTGATGGTTTTATCATAACTAACAAGTTTTTTCTTTTTCCCCATGTGAAATTTGCTTTTCTTTTTCAACAAATCCAGGTCTTGGATGTTCAGGAAACTATAGATCGTCAACAGGGTAAAGAGTATGAACATGACCTTAGTGAGACAGAAAAAGCTATAGTCAGAGAAATGTGCAATGTAAGTTTGACGTGCTTTGTTTTATATTCTGTGTTGAAAGCCTCATCATAGCTTAGTTACAACTTTATGACCTCCCTGTGAAAGTGCTGACCGAATGCCTTTTCTATATGAAAATAAAGCAATTGCCCTTGTTTTTTTGTCTTCAGTATATTTTATTGCAGGTTTATTAACCCACTAATCATGTTACAGAATATTAACGTCAGAGGCCTGGGGAGGTAACTCAGTGTAATAGTGCTTGCTTAGCATGTGTGAAGTCCTGGATTCAATCCCTAGGATCATAAGAAGAAAAATCAGATTAAAATAAGCCAATTGTACTCCAGAATGATCAATGAACTTCTCTAATTTATTGTCTAAAAATGTCGTTGCTAATTTTTATAAAATAAATGGGTTTTTGTCTCTTATTTGTAAGACATTATTTAAAAATTAGTGTTTAAAAACCTATGATAAAAATACAGGCTTTGAAGATTTATTTGTACCTATTCTTAGAAAATATCACTGCCTTCCTAGGTTACATTTGCTTAGTTCTTCAAACATGATATGTGTGCTTCATGTCATGGAAAGAATTCTCTTGACTTTTCACTAGTTAACATAGAGAGTAGTTGAGCTGAGATAGACAGGAAACTAAGGGATAGTTAGATGAGTGAAAGTCTATTCATGAAGTAGAGAGAACAAATTTTAAAAATTATTTTTATAACATATTTCTAATGTAATTATTAGTGTGGTTTGGATTTTCACTAAATTTAATTTTTTGAGTAATATGCTTGGGATGAGTTATTTAATCCAGAATACAATTTGTGAAACTTTAAAGAGCCAAATGGAATATTATAGAGGAAGCCATTTGTTAACTGCAAGAAATCAGGTTTAAGCTCTGGTCATAATAAGCACTGATTTTAATTGGCTTTGTATTTACCTTTATCTTCATATTATTTTCTCCATTAAGCAATTAAATGTGCTTTTAGAAATATTCTTTAGGTTTAGGGCTAATAGGACTAGATATTCTCAAACCCTCTTGCACTTTCTCAAGATGTTTCTAGAATCCAGTAAATGTAACCTAAGTTCATCAGCATTTTATATGTGCTGGGGTCGGGGTGGGGTTAGCCTCCCGCTTACCTGTGTTGTGGCTGCTTTTTCTTTTGCAACCCTTGCAAGTTGTGTTCTTTCATGCACATCTATTGTTGTCTGTTTTTAAAAGGTTGCTAGTTCTAGATGTCACAATTTTCTAGTTACACTACTTTTCATCTTCTATAGATTTTCAACTGTGCTTAAAATTTTCAACTTGAATAGTTCCCTTAGATAAATTTAAAACTTTGAGTCACATACCTAAAACACAATTTGTGAAACTTTGGAATGAGAAAAAAAAAAATCAAATAATATGAAGCGTAGAACTAGGAGGAATCACAGAGGTTATCCCCCAGTGGTTTCCAAAGAGGAGTGTAATCATATGTGATTTTTAACATCTTATAACAAGAGATTTGAATATGAACCATATCTCATATTTTGTGTGAGAATCCAACACTCACATTTTATATTTTAAAGAATTAAAATCCAGAAATGAAATTTTTGGCTCAACCTGTTTTCTAATGAACAGTGAAGTCATGAATAAACATAGACTTTTGAGGATAGGATTTTTTTCAGTTTTTTGACTAAAATAAATCTGGGAAATTTCAGATTCTTTCCTAAAGAATGAAAATCACCCTGTCTTACGGATACAGCTCCATGTCTCCACTGTATTTGATGTCAGAATTTCTGTAAAGAAATGCCAGAATTGGGTCTTGTCCTCCCTTTCTGCTTTCGCTCTTCCTTCCTTCTTCAAGAAAGAACTCAGTGTTTACAAAATTCATTCCTTTAATCTCAGAAGAAACCCACTACTGCATTGGATGTTGATTAGCATTTTGTTGATATCTTTGTTTGCCTGTATTTTCAAAAATGTTTCAAAAGGCACCATGTGGTATTGGCTTTACTATTATTACTATTATTATTATTATTATATAGGATACTTTGGGAAAACCAAAAACTTTATCCTCCTGTTTAATTTTAAAAGTTTCCTAAGGTAGCTTTTGCTCTTGATTTCTAGAATTTGAGAAAAAATGCATGCCAACTTATATCTGATTCTAAGAACTCATATTTGAAAATAATGTAAAGTCAAAAGAAAGAAGTGTTGGTTTAAAATAATATTGGCTTCACCATTATAAATTATCTAGCCATGAAAAGCACACAATGAATATTGGAGAATAAAGAAAGATGCAAATTGCAAGGTATTTCACAGATAAGTAATTTCTTAGAAACTAGTGAAGATTATGAAGCTCTCATTACTATTGGAGGAACTGTATGCTTTTATAATAGTGTCACAGAAACATAACACTTTCTCATAATGTAAGATCAGTTATAAGACTCAGATAGAACTTTGGGTGATAGAAGTTCTTCCATACTTTTTGGTATTTCTCATGGAGAAAAATTATTGACAACTATGTGGTGAAAAGACTAGTATCCATAGCACCATCATGTTGTTCAGTAAGCATTCAGTCAGTTAATCACTTCCAGAGATAAACATACTTCCCTTTAAGAACTAATAAATCTTTTTGTAGTAATGTTTTTATATGGGGATTGTCTGTTTAGCTCTTATAACAAATTTCCTGATAATGGTTGAAGTACTGGTCATTTCACTCACAATCTCAAACACACTTCTATTCTGTTTTCTAGTTACTCAGTCACTACTCCTGTGTCCACCTTAGATAAGTGGTTTATTTCAGATTCCACCTTCTAAAAGAGTTTTTTTCCCACTACATTATTATACCTAGGTCAAGGCCTCTTGTGTTTCACATTTGAATAATTGAAGAGAGGAGTTGTTTTTTTGAGTCGCAACCAGCCAGTGTTTTGGGTCCCTGATCCATCTGAGGCCTTCAAGTCTACCCTCTGTCTCCAAAAGAGACTTTCACACATTTTGGATAGACATAATTATACTTGCACACTGGAAAGGGGACAATCACAGTCATTTGAGCTTCTTGATTCAGTGCTTGTACCTCTTCAGTCAATTTATTAAGAGATCTTCTTAACTTGATTGTGTTTAATTTGAGCTGTCTGTTGCTATATAATTCTTCCCCAAATATTTAAGAATGATAATTGCAACTCTTCTTGAATATAACAGGACATTTCTGCCATGTGTTGGTGTCTGCTGATAAAACAGACACTAATAATTCCTTTGGCTTAGAAATGAAGATAGACCCGAGTCTTACATTCTTATGTATTACTATGAATGGTGTTGGGTTTTGCTGGAGTGTCTACCTGTTTAAAAGGAATAGAAAAATTAAAAAGCATGCAATCTGAGTGATTAATGAATGATTTGGTTTTGTGTTCATGTTAGAGCATTGTAAATTGTTGTGGAATTCATCTAATATAGTCCTCCTAGTGAAACACTGTAGAAGGGTTATAGCCATTATCATGTGTGTACATATTCCAGTCATTGTTAGTATATTCTTATATCATTTATGAATTCCAAGTTTTTCTTTTATACTTACATTATTCTCAATCTCACCGTTTGCTAGCACCTCTCTGAAGTAGCTCAGTTTTTAACACATTGTAATTGTATCTCAAAGATTCTGAAATTTATTCTTATATTTTTCCCTGTATTCAGATGCTTTCTTTTATAAATCTGAGAAAATTGTTTGGTAGGTGAGACTTGTAACCACTAAGGGCTTCACTCTGAAGAGACATCCAGGAGAATTTATTAGTGGACTTAAGACAACCAGCTCAGGACTTATGTAGCTAAAAACTAACAGCTACTTCATTTTCCTACGTAAATTAGACATTTCATATATGATACAGAAACCAAAATATTCTTGCTAAAGGGCTCTTCATTCTGACTACACATTAGAATCACTCGGGGAGCTTTTTGAAAAATACGAATGCCCATGCCAATGAAACTAGAATTTTTAAGGCGGCAAGTTAGTGTTTATGAATCCAAGTGCTTAGTGTGCAGCCAGATTTGAGAAATACTCAGGTAACTAGAGTAGGCTGACACATTATTTTGACCCTGGTTGCTACCAAGGTGTAGTAGTCCCATCTGCAAAGTGGTTCTTTTGATTCAGAAGCTTGTTATTGTGTTTTATTTTGTGTCTAAACTCATTCATGTGGATATTTTGTCTCTCGTCTCTGCATCTCTCTTTACCCTGATCATAGTTTCCCCTTAAAACTCACAAATCTTTTTGTGAAAAGAGGTCAAGTAAGATTGCTTACTCCATATTTTTCTTTTATTTAAAAGGTTGTGTGGAGGAAACTTGGAGATGCTGCTGGTTCATGTCCTGGAATTAGGCAACATCTATCAGGAAACCAGTACAAAGGACCAATGTGAGAAGCATTGTTTTTCAAACATGAGATCCCCACTGCCAGAGAGAGATAAAAGAAAAAAGAAGAAAAACTAAAGAGTGTGTTTCCACAAACCTGGACTCATGGAATAATATGGATTGTACATTGCACACATCTCCCCTCTAAAACCTTCTATAAATCAAACTGATACTCTTGTGTCTCATTTCAGTGTCCAAAACAGTTAATCTCAAATAAGGTAGCTCTGAATAATCACCATTTGGTGTCAATGATTTCATTAGAACTAAAGTGTTTTTAACTTCCTAGACCTAAGATTATAATTGGGAAATCTGCATGGTTGGAAGTATCCATTAGCAATTCTGTGGTTTTGATAGAGTTGACTTGTTCCATATAGTGGTGGAAACTTTTTACCATGTAGTATTGAAGATATGAAGAAGTGATTTCCAGCTTACCAGGGTTGAGAGTTGGGCACTTACCTCTTATACTTCATTTAAGAATATATTAGTTCCTGATTCATAATTAATTTGGGTGTAAGAGATATTGTTTCTGAGTTTTTGTTTTGACTGGGCTTTTTTTATTTTCTTAATTGAGTAGATTTCTAATAGTTACTAAATATGCTCCTGTGTGATGGTGCTACTAAGAATACAAATAGTTAATTTTACCACATAAATTCTATTACCAGCTAGAAGGGTAGCAAGATTTTGTAGAGTGCTTATCAGAGAGTATCATTTATTTCAGTTGATCAAAATAAGTATAGATTTTCTTTAATCTTGATGAGTTGCTCATAGAAGAACATTTGGGGACATATCAACCTCCGTATTCATTCAGTGTATCAATAAAAAAAACCAAGCAAATATAATTTCTTTAAGTGTTTGGAGCTGTGAGATGTTAATTTCTACAATTTAGTTTCTAGACATACTGTATATTTAATAAACTTTATGTAAACTTTAAAATATTGCACTGCATTTATGATAAAAGCTTTCTTTGCCACTGCAGCTATTTAATGTTTTATGAAACTAACGCATGTCCTTCATTACTGAGATTAGAAGCTCTTGTTCAGATTGCTTGAGGTTTGAAAAAGAGGTGTGCTAGTTTTGCTTAGTTTTTTCCTTATTTCTGGTATATACATATAATATTAGAATGTGTGTATTGGAAATGCTATGATAGGTATTTTGTGTTTATCTAATACGATGATAGTTTCTTGTATGAATGTGCAAGAAGCTTGTGACAGAATGCTATGTTTTCACTGTAGCTTATTTTAAAAGTAGGAGTGCAACAATTCCCAGTTTTCTGATGTCTTCTAAATTACTGAGATTTGGTTCAGAGCAAATATTCCTTCTTGTTGTTCTTTTTTAAATGAGCTCATTACACAGTGTATTAATTGTCATTGGTGGGAGAATATGGAAGAATTTTCTTTTGCTTTTTAAAAATGTAACTGTAATGAAAAAACCAGCCCTCTATTTTCAGAAAATATTTATGAATTAATTTACTGTAGGGATATCTCTAATTATATTGACTGGGTTACAGTTTAAGCCTCTGTTTCTTTTCAAATGTTATATTTTTAAATGTTATTACTCTGTAAAAGAAAATTGCTTGCTATCTTTGCACCTTTTCTCATAAGAAAGCTTTCATCCTTAAATTGTTGTATTCCTACACTCTGATAATGTTTAAAACAAGTTTTCCTGCCTGCAGCAGAGCCTGCAGAAGCTAATCCAAGGGACACTGGTCTTTGACAAAATACTTGTGTAAATTTTGATACTGTATTAAAACTACTATTTTTTTAAACTTCCACATAAAATTGAGTATTAAGTATATGTGTTCATCTTAGCAATGGTAATAAATTATTTAATCTCACAGTGTGTTGTCTGCGAAGTGTTTTTTCTTAATTGAGTAGATTTCTAATAGTCACTAAATATGCTCCTGTGTGATGGTGCTAATAAAAATATAGATAATTCATTATCTTAAACATAAAGCCATATTGTAAATATGCTTATGAATGTAGATTTGATATTCAAATTTCTCAATTTGCACTGTTGTCTATTAAAATAAAGTTAAAATTTAACTTTAGTGATATTTAGCGATATTTAAGATTTTTAAAAATTGGCTTCCATTGTACGATACTCTCGTTCTTTTAATTCATATAGATTAAAATTAAATTTAATTCAGTTGCCCAACGAAACCATTAGTCATTAGAAGAAATATACTGGAAGAAAAGCTCTAAGGAAATGGAAAATTTGGCTACTTGAAAAATTTAAAGCTGTATTTAAGAAGCTTGCATATTATCGGGCAAAGGTATAAGATACACATATGACCGAGATAAATAGGAAAACACACAGACATGCACCCACATACTCAACAATTACAGATATTGTTGGCAATCACTACCGAGACCAAAAATAGTGGACTACTTCTTTCACTTAGCACTGCTCGCAACATTTAATGGCAGAGTTTACAGATCAAAATGAGTGGCACTGTTCTCTTATGTGACAATGTTATAAATTTATGATCTTATCTTTCCTGGGACAAAACTTAATTTACATATCTTGACAGAGTATTTTTACCAGACTTGAAACTGATAGACTGACAATCACAATGTAGCTTTTCAGGCCTAGCACATGCTTATAGCATTGTAGAAAATGCAGATCATCTCATGTGACATTGAATAAAATACTGCATCTAATTGGGATGATTGTTCTTTAGTTCAGTGAGCATTTAATGAGTGCCCACCACTTCCTGAACAGTAAACACAGCTCTGGTTCCTGACTCATATGGCTGACTCTTCAAGATACACGTGGAGGATTAGTATTTTAGATGCCAGAAGGAGCTTCCCTTCTTACTGAGATCAAGATATAGTTGCCTCAACATTCATTTTCTTTATCTGAGGAAGCGGTAAGCTTCCTAACGATTTCCACTGGTTCCCAAAATCTATCAGCCTTGTGAGAAGCTTCCTGCTGCCCCATTCTCTTTCTACCTCAGTTATAAATTGATTTCTCCATTAGAAACCTTGGCATCCATTGCTGGAAGGAATCTGCCTGCTTCAAGCAGGGTTATCAAGGTAGAGTGCCAAGAAATTCATGGTGTCTCCTAAAGATTCCTGGTTTCTAAACGATAAAATTTTTCCCACCCTGTTAAACAAAGACACATATTAGGCAAGAATATACAATTGCTAATATTTGACCTTTTTTTTTTGATACCAGGGATCAAACTCAGGACTTTGTGCTTGCCAGGGAGGTGCTGTGCTTCTCACTCCCTATATGATTATTTTTGGACTGCAAAAACTGCACTTTCGTATAGCTCAACTTCATAGGATGAAGAGGTTTTTTTTTTTTTTTTTTTTTTCTTTTGAGGTGGAAATTAGAGAGTAAAGGATGAATAGTGTAGAAGTTAGAAAAGAGACAGTCATCACCTCATCCTGGAGAAAGGCTAACTTCAGAGCAACTTTGAATAAAACATGTTTGACTTTAGTCAGGTAGACTTTGAGCCTACAAGGTCTGCATTTGTCTCTAATTAGGTCTGTGAGTTTGAACTTTACTGAGTCTTGGTTTCCTCACATGGGGAACAGAAATAACATCTATATTGCTGAGTCGTAAGGTTCTTATTCACATGTTAATACTTAACAGTACAAATCTATCAAAACATAGAATCCTAGATTCATGGACTGTGACTACATGTATCAGTAGGTTAGGAGAGAAAAAAATCAATACCAAAATGTCTATTTACTACTACATAAAGAAATTCTACCTGCATGGCAGCATACTATCAACTTCTGTTTTTTATATATCATCCAGCATAGATTAGGCTCTATCATGACTCATTGTGGATGATGATTTTGTAAGTGGAGTAAAGACAGACATTGATATGATTCTTGTTTACTAATACTATGCTTAAAAAACTTTTACCACTATTTTTAATTCTGTATTTTTCATACAACTGAGAAAACATGAAAATGAAGACTACCATTTAAAATGGTAGAATGAATACTTGCAACAGCAGCTTCTTGCCTTGATCCCTATTTAAAAGATATTTTAATAAATAAGCTCATGGCCCCACTAGGCCATAAAACATATTCATTGGGTCAGTGACAATGGGAATTTCTTCACAGAAGGGAGACAAATACAACTGAATGAAGAATCAATCCATAATTGAAAGTGCATAATACAGGCAAGGTAGAATAAGACCACTGGAAGAGTGCACCAAGCAGGGAAGAGTTGATATGTGCACAGCAGTATCTTGGTGTAACTGACAATAACTAGGCATTTCCTTCCTGTATATAACTACTTTTCAGAGAATAATAGAAATAGTTTCTCCCAGGCCAGAGTGGAAAATGAGGGTACTTGAATTGGATAAAGACAGCACAGTATTCAGAGTTGATAATACCCACTGAAGAGAGAATTTTCTGTACCCAGATCATAAGCTACTGGCACAACCTACCTAGGAGTTTATCCCACCTCCTTTACACTTAAAGAACAAATGTTGTCTTCCAAGCCCAGAAGTCTGTCCTGCTTCTCTAATAAGCAACTTGCAGAATACACATAAGGATCTAATGTAGATATTTCAGTACTAAAATGAGTATACAGTCAAGAACCATCCAACACTAGAGGGAAGCCATCACTATGGATCAGAAGTAGAAAATTCAATTTAAAAAAGAGTATCAAGGAGAAGAATAAAAATCCAGAAGGCTTTAGAACTATAGCTAATGTTACATCATAAATATTACATTCATTAAAAAGTAATTCATTTTGATTCTCAAGGTGACTGAATACAGATGCCCAGAATTTATCTCTTCCTCTGTAAGAATCAAAGCAACAAGTGAAAAGCTGCCTTGTGCAGGAGTGACCATGGGACAACACTGGAAATCAAGAGAGATGAGAACATTCTAAGATTCATAAACCTGGGACAAGAGCATAGAAAGAGAAACAAAATACCCTGACATCAGTCACCTTAGCTCTACAACTGGGGTAGTGTAAGTCTTAGGGTGAAAGAAAGAGTCAACTTTTTATGTGTGTATAGTGAACCTGCAGAACCAATCTAGAGCCTTCACAGTGAGCTACTCCCTAACTTTTTCTCTCCCTGTCTTTCTCTTTCTCTTCTTTCTCTTTCTTTCTCTTTCTCCTTCTCCTTCTCTTTCTCTTTCTCTCTCTCTTTCACTCTCTCTCTTTTTGTTTCTCTTTCCTTTCTCTGCTCCTCTTTCCTCCTTTCTTTCTTCCTTCCTTCCTTTTTCTTTCTTCCATTTTCTTTCTTTCTTTCTTTCTTTCTTTCTCTTTCTCTCTTTCTTTGTTTCTTCTTTTTCTTTCTTTCTTTCCCTGCCCCCTCTGCTTTCTTACTTTCTACAGGCTTTGTTAACTTCATTAACTGCCAAGTCTGAGCTCAAGCTTCTGAACCTCTTGCCTCAGGCTCACAAGGTACTGGGATTACAGGCATGTGTCACCATATCTGGCTCTAGCAAACTATTAATGTATCTTAGAGGACAAAATGGATCCTTAAAAGTTAGAATTTCTTTTTCTTTTAGAAATAAACTGCTTCCTCAAGCTTCTTCATGTCAAAGATGGAACCTCCTTCCCTCCTTAGCACAGGTAAGTGGACAGCCCCAAGAGGTTGGAGTCCATATTTATTTTCATAGGGAAAGAAAAGACTGGAGAATGGCCAGAGGATGAAACAGTGGAGATTTTTGTTATCTAATGTGTTATTGTATTCCATATCCCCTCTCTTCTCTATGATAAAATGCCCTTGCATACCTGAGTGTGGTGGGCTGGTGACTTGAGACAGCAAGAGGCCCCTCTATCTGGTCAAAACTGGTTTTGAATGAAGTCTTTTTTCCTTTTCATATGGCCACTTGTGAAGACTTATAGTAATGAGTATCTACACTTAGCAAATGTAGACATTTTATGTAATGACCTAATGATGCATGACAAGGATTTAAAAAATGAAGAATAAATCAAAATTGGAAATTTGTAGAAGGA
The DNA here is from genome assembly GCA_004363535.1 of Dasyprocta punctata. Classification (NCBI taxonomy): domain Eukaryota; kingdom Metazoa; phylum Chordata; class Mammalia; order Rodentia; family Dasyproctidae; genus Dasyprocta; species Dasyprocta punctata. The sequence continues at coordinate 26,558 of RJWM01016842.1, read as the reverse complement.
AAGAAATAAAGATTAGAGCAAATAAGGTCGATGCACTTGATATACAGTAAAAAGTAGATTAGTGATGAGCAAATTAATAAGCTTGAAGTGAAGAAATTTTGACAGAATACAGCCAAGAATTGAAAAGTCTGAAAATTAAGGGAAATGTAGTTTCCATATCAAAGTTTTTGCAGTGCTGTCTCTTACTCTCTACTTATTTTCTTTATCTTTTTCCTTTCAAGTTACTTTTCAGTTATTCTGTTTTATATGAGTTTTAATACTACAAGTATTGAAAAATCATTAGGAGATAAGGACAAATCACATACAATATAGTCTTATTTTCTTGTTTTCAAAATATGACCTTGTTTTTATTTTATGGAAAAAAGTAAAACAAAATTTCATAACAAAATAATAGAATAACAATAGTTAGTGCATTGAGTATTGTTATATTTGAAGTAGCTAATTAGCATGCAAGATATAAACTTAAAAATTTTCTAAATGATATTAGCACAAATCTTTCTTTTCAATGAACTAAAAGAAACTTGTAGTATAACTATTTTGTATTTTGTTTTTTTTCTTTTTTCTTCCTTCCTTTTCCTTTTCCCTATCCTAGTTTCTCTTTCCATTTTGAACAGTTTCTTCTCATTTCACAATATCTATTGTGCATTTTGGATTTTATTTACTCTTTAGTTCCTTTCACCAGGAAGACAATATATTTACACATATGAGTCTGATTTATTTCACTTATGAGTATGGTCTCCAGATGCATCCATTTATGTATAAAAGTTTCAAGTTTTTCCTTCTTTATGACTGAGTAGTATTCCATTATTTAAAAAACCCACATCTTTTTTATCCATTCCATGGTTGATGAGCATTTGGGCTGTTTCCAAGATTTAGCTATTATGAATTTTACTGCTATAAGAATGGGTGCACATATATCGCTGTGGTATGATGTTTTCAGTTCTTCTAGGAAGATACCCAGAAAGGGAATAGCTGGGTCAAATGGGACTTCTTATGCTAGTTTTTTTTTTTTTTTTTTGGAATCTCCCTACTGATTTCCACAGTGATCATGCCAGTCTACACTACCAACAATGGAAAAGGGTTCTTTTTTTCCCCACAGCCCTACCAGCATTTGTTGTTCGTTGATTTCTTGATGATAGCTATTTTTTTCTGGGTTGAGGTGGAATTTCAGTGTTGTTTTAATTTGTATCCCTTGAATGGCCAATGATGTTGAACATTTTTTTTTTTGCATATTTATTTGCCATTTATATTTCTTCCTCTGAGAAGTGCTTATTCATTTCAGATATCCATTTTTGGACTGGGTCTTTGAATTTGGAATACTTGATGTTTTTTCAATTCTTTGTATGTTCTAGATAATCATTCTTTATCTGAAGGAGAACTGGCTAAATGTTTTTTCCCACTCTGTGGGTTGTCTTTTCACTCTGTTGGTGATTTCTTTTGATGTGCAAAAGCTTTTTAGTAAGATGAGATCCCAGTTATTGATTCTTTAAATTATTTCTCGTGTGGTCTAAGTTTTGTGCTTGAAATCACTGCCTACACCTGTGTCTTCAAGATTTTTACCTACTTTTTCTTCCAGTAGATTTAGTGTTACTGTTTTAATGTTTAGATCATTTATCCATTTTAAATGCAAGGTTTCCTCATTTTATCTGGTGTATCTTGTCACATTAATGCCCAACTCAAAATATCATTTTGTCCTATCACCAAGAAAGCTTTCTTTCCTGTCCCAGAACTATTAGTTTTCCAGAGCCTGTTCTGATGTGATAGCATGCAACACATAGTATAGTAATTGTCATGACAATGAACTCATATGCTAATCAGTAACGCAGTCTCATAGAAGCACAAAACATCTGAGTTTCTTTGACTTTTTATTCTATGGACCGCTGCTGGGTATGGGTCAAGCTGTACAAGCTAATATAACATATTACAGTCTTACAGAAATCTGCTTTTTCTTTTTCTAGAATATGAATTAGGTATAAGGGGGTTCTGACAAACTGTATACTAGTTTCGGTGTTAGTTTTTCCTTCCCATCATCATTTTCTTCCTCCTTCCTAAGCAAGTCCTTATGTGTTTTGCAGAACACAAGAGACACACTTCCCAGCTCCAGATTTAATTTGGTTAGCCTAAAGACTTGACTCAAAGCTTGCCCTTGATGGAGACCACTATGAAGCATTTCTGAGTAAGATTTAAAATTAACCAATTGGCTTCCTATGTCTACATGTGAGTCTGTGATGGGTAGCAGATTCATAGCAAGTGAATCAATGGTCCTGGCTGAGGCCTGTAGTGGCTTGTGATGCCAGTGACACTTCAAAGGACAAGATAAAGCCACAGCTGAAGAAATCTGACTCCAGCCCCAATTAACTACATAGAGACTGTAGCTACAGGTGTCTCACTCCTGCTCAGTCCTGCCATGAATGTCAACCTGGAGATAAGATAGTTATCCTAAATCAGCAAAATTTACTACTTGGAGAAGTCCAAACTGAATTCTAAGGTCCTGCTCAGTTCCCACATTTTCCTCAGTATCCTCTCCTTTTGTTTGAAAACCAAATAAATACAGGCTGTCCAAAGAAGTTCTTTGTCTCAGTCCCCAGAATCTCAAATTCTGCTAGAGGGTTTTGAGCCTCCTGGAACCCTAAGATCATACCACTTGTCTCATTTATTTAAGCCTTTGCAGTCCACTCGTTTAGGAGGTTGAGGGCTTGATTAGTCCAAGATATCCCCTGGTAATTGTACCAATAATTTTTTTTCTGTTTCTATGACAAAATATCAGAGATTGAGAATTACAAAAATTTTTAAGTCCAAGAACAGGGTGCTGGTGAAGACCTTGTGTTGCTTCAGCTCATGGCATAAAGTAGAAGGTAAACTAACACATGCAGAAGAGCCAAAACACAAGGTGCAGCCTTCCTTAATAACAACCTGTCTTCAAGGTAACTGATCCAATTCCAAGACAATAAGAATTCACACTACCCTCGTATGAGAGCCAACTGTGTAACCTAGTAACAGCATTAATGACTCAAAACACTTCTTAAAGGCTGTACCACCACTCTGCACTGTTACACTTGGGTGCAAATTTCAACACACAATTCAGAGCAGACAAACTATATTCAACTTATACCAGGTATCTCTTCCTAATAAATTAAAAAGCTTCTGTGCAGCAAAGGAAACAACCAAGAAAATGAAGTGATATACTACAGAATGGGAAAAAAAAACTGCCAGCTGTTCCTGGGACAGAAGTCTAACATTTAGAATATATAAAGAATTTAAAATATTAAACCACCAAAAATAAAAGAGCCAGCAAAAAAGGGGCAACAGAAAGAAATGAATGAACACTTCTCAGAAGAAGGACAAATGACCAACAAATACATGAAAACATGCTCAACCTCCCTTGCCATTAAAGAAATGCAAAGCAAAACAACACTGAGGTTTTACTTGACTCCAGAAACAAGAGCCCTCATCAAGAAATCAAATAACATATGCTGCCAAGGCTGTGGCGGGAAAAGGAACACTACTACATGAATGGGAATGTAAACTAGTATAACCACTATGGAAATTAGTATGAAGATTCTCAAAAAAAAACTACAACTAGCAATTCCATTTGACTCAGCTCCTCTTCTTCTAGGTATCTTCCTGAAGATATTAAAGTCATCAAGTGATACATGTATACACCTGTTTATAGCAGCCCAATTTATAATAGCTAAATATTGGAAATGGCCTGTATGCCCATTAACAGATGAATGAATAAATCTAATGTGGTATTTATATGCAATGGAGTATCACTCTGACATAAGGATAAAGTTGCTTCATTCATAGGAAAATGGATGCACCTTGAGGCCATAATATTAATAAAATAAATGAGACACACAAGCTTAAATATAGCATGATTTCTTTTATGTGAGAAACCCACAATATAAATAAAGAGCAAGCTGAAAGATAGAAAATAGGAAGTACTTAGATATTTCTAAAAAAAGAGAGAAAGGGATCAAGAGATGGAGAGATGGAGGAAGGAGGAGAAAGAAAGAGGGTGAAAAAAAATTGAAAGAAAAAACTGCAAATGCGAAGGGGACTGAGAGATCGAAGGGGCCGGGAGGGATGGGAGTGGTAGGATATACAAAGAAAATTAAGTTGTTTTAAGTGTATGTACCAACTCCCCACAATATGTACCCAATTTGGGGCTAATGATTCCTCTACTTGAAAGATGGTCCATGAGCTAACACATTTCTTTAAACTCTTAAGAAAGTATTCTTATTTTGTGGATAAGAGAGAGGTTTTTTTCTTCTCTCTTGTTGGATTTACCAAAGAAGAGATATCTGTTTTCAACAGCTGTACTCCGGCCATTACAAAAGTTATCCTGTGAAGCAAATACATCCATAGTAAAGAAAGAATCAAGGACTGGGGATGTGGCTCAGTGGTAGAGTTCCTGTGTTGCACGCATAAGGTCCTGGCTTTGATCCCCAGCACCACACACACACACACACACACACACACATGTGGATAGGAGAGAGAGTTAAAACACTGATTTTTTAAAATCTGACCTGGAGTTTTTCCTACTTCTGACCTCCCAAACAGGAAGATGAGAAATTGCCTTATGTTTTAAATCAGTTTGATTTGGAGTTCTGTTGCTGGCTCCCCAAAGTTGTATTGACTGAAATTGTACATTTTAAAACCTATGGACTGGATATAAGGCCTCCTGATATAGCTAATGGGAGAATAATTATTTTTATGATACCTTAGTCTTATTATGAAGAACAAGAAGTGTTTGCTGACACAAAAATGGTATCCTATATTGTCTCTAAGTAGTAAAATAGGAAGTACATGGAGCATTTGGAGTTTTGCAACTTTTCATGTTCCTTTGCTTTACTTTACTTTCTTCCTGCCCACTTCCTGACCCCTCCATTTTCCTTCTGTATGTTATACTGTATGGTATACTGTATGGTATCACTCATTTGAGTAAAGCAAGGTACAAACAGCCAAATAAAGGATGATAAAAAGGACAAGGGGACAGATCTCTTGTCAATAGGAAGGGGTCCATGAGTCTGAAAGCAAGGGGAAGGAGGGTAAGGGGAGGTAAGAAGATTTAAGATGTACCACATACACGTACCAAGTACTGGCAATTAATATAAACATTATGTGTCACAAACATGAGCTAAGAATAATAATAACAGGAATAACAAGAAGAAAAATTTCTAACGGATTTATAGATGGAGGGAGGCAAGTGGGTGAGAAGGGAAAAATTATTTTAAAAAAAAACAAGCTGTGTTTACATACATGTACCTAATCCCCAAGGTGAAAGTAAGCTTCATGTACTGCAAACTAATTGAAAAAATTAAAAGAAAAGCAGTGCTCATGCAGAGTCTCAGCAGTAAAGGAAGATGCTTTTTACACTAAAAAGTAGAGAGCAAATATCTGAAAGCTAGCTATGCTGGGAGCTGAGAAGAGATGGAAGGAGATGGAGGAATCAGGTTGGAAGTGGAGATGAGGCATTAACGCTGACATGGATGAGAGGTTTCTAATGGGAAGAAGGTGAAAAAATTCTAGGAGTATTGGAGTTTCCAAGACAAAAAATATAATAGATATTAATAGAACTGGGAGTTTGGGGGCATTCCAACTATTACAAATTATGAACATTTCTAAAATATAGTTTGAAATAAAGGATGTTTTAACACATGCTGACATGCTGCTATATTTTATTCACTTTTATCAAATAATATAAACTCCCTGTCTTGTTTACTTTTCTTTCATTGCTGGGACAAAATACCTGACACCCAAAATTAAGAAAAGAAAGGTTTATTTAGCTCACAGTTTGTAGAGGTTTCAGTTCATAATTGGCTGGTTCCAAGGCAGAATGGCATGGCACAAAGGCAACAGTTCAAGGTGGCAGAAGACAGCAAAAACAAGAGCAAAATGGGGAAAGCAAGCCTCTTTTCCTCCCTTATATTTAAGCAGGCCATCCTCCCCCTGCCACCCTGGGCAGGTGTAGCTCTCACATCATCTTAATGCCCTCCTCTTGCACAGGTTCAGGATCTCTATGATGTGAGGCCCCTGGCCCCCTGCTGAGTCACTTAGTTGAACTTCTAAACACAAGCTGACATAATGTATCAACCATTACAGTCCCTTTTGAACATTCTTCCTAATTCATTTCTCTTCCATCCTGGAGGCTAAATCCATCTTGAAGTTGATCTGCATCCTTTTCACTCATAGTTTTATAATTGTAATTATAATGATATACAGCTTTTTTAAGTTTGTGTCCTTTAACCATTTCTCTACCAGGTTGTTAACATTTTTTACACCTGTTTACTATGTCTTGGTAGATTATATGCATTGCTAATATCATCTCTAGTTTTTATGGTTTTCTTTTTCAAAAACTTTTAGTATTTGTGCAGTAAAACTTTCTGGTCTTGCATTATGACTTTTGACTTTTTTGAACTTTAAGGATAATCTATTCCTTCTCTAGCTATGCTGAGCAATTTCTTCATTAAAGTAGCCATTTCTTTTTTTTTTTTATCTGAGAGAGTATTTCTGATCTAATTTCCTCTATATTCTCATCGATATTTTTCTTTACTTCACTTGCTATTTTTTCAGAAGTTTCAGGTGTGTGTCTTCCAGTGTCTTTTATGTCAATGTCTCCTGTTCTTGTTCTGGATGAGCTGAAGGTCTGAGATTGTATTTTGCCTTTTCATCTTGTCATTTTTACTGCTTGGTTCATATTTCAGTCTTTTCAGTCTTATCTGTTCATTGCGTGCATCTTAGTCAGTGTGCTACTCTGTGGCTGGCATTCACTCATTTGCCAGGTTCCACAATGTAGCGGGAGCACCTGGTCACCTGAATTCCTCCTGTGGGGCCAGTTGAGTGCGTCTTGGATTCCTCCTGGGCTGACTAGCCTAGGATTATTGATGCGAATCAACACTTAGCTCATATTGTTACTGCTGTTTCAGCCTCTCCAGGCTGACAGACCCACCTGTCCGTAGTGTGTACCCCTTCCAGGGCCCTACTGTGTCCCTAGGGATCTCTCAGGCCCACTTGGCTTCCTCCATGGTAGGGAGAGGCCTCACCTGTGCTCTCATTGGTTTGCCAAGGTCCACTGGGTGGGGAGAGGGCTTTCCTACACTCTCACTGGCCCACTGAGGTTCTTCCAGTGGAGGATGCTTTTTCAAGGCTCCCCTTGGCCAACTAAAGACCTCTGGGTGGGGGAAAGGGTCACTGACACTCTCACAGGCCTACCTAGGTCCTCTGTGTGGGAGGGAGATCTAGGGAGATCTCATTTGGACACTTGCTGGCCAGCTGAGGTCCTCTGTGTGGAGGTATGAGTGCTGGTAAAAGCATTTGAAGTGTATTTTTTAGAGAACAGTATTTTATAAAGTGTATCTTTTGAATACATTTTCTTCCAGTCTGTAGCTATCTTTTCATTCTCTTGCACAGCATATATCTTTATTATAATTTACTGTTATTTAGTGAGTCATACCTTTGGTATTATAATCAGAAAGTCTTCTTTCTACCCAAAGTTGTGTAGATTTTTTTTCCTACATATTCTTCTGGCAGTTTTGCATTTTACATTTAGGTTTCTGATTTGTTTAGAGTTAATTTTAATGAAAGGTGTAAGTTGGGTGTCTAGATTCACTTTGCATGTGAATGTCATTTGTTCTAGCTATATTTGTTGAAAAGATTATTTTTACCCACTTGTGTTGTCTTTGCTTCTTTGTCAAAAATCAGCTAACTATATATTTTTGTATGGTTATTTTTTACATTCTGTGTTCTGTACCATTAGCCTACTTGTGGCAGAGATGGAAGAGAATTAGTATAATTTGTTCATTAAATATTTGATAAAATTGACTAGCAAACCAATCTGGGCCTAGTGGTTTTGTATTGGAAAATAATAATTACTGGTTCAGTTTGATTAATAGATATAGATAGATTCAGTTTTTTTAAAAAATGTTTTTTATTTTTTATTTTAAACCAAAGAAAAGTAAGAAATTAAAGTAAAACAATATCACAACAAGCCAATAGGAGAGTAACAATAATCAGCACATTGCATATTATATTCACAGTTGTTGTTTAGGGTATAAGATATAAGCATAAAACATTGCCCAGAAAATTATTAGCACAAAACTTTCACCTCAATGAATCAAGAGAAACCAGCTATATGACTATCTTTTTTTGTTATGATTGCTCTATTATTTTCAAATAAAAATTTTGCATTAAAAATGAAATCTGAAGACGACCCTGAGAAAACTACTTTTCACTCAAAATTCTTTTTCTTTAACTATCTTAACTAATTAGATTTTCTTTCAGTTGATCACACAAGTGCAACTATGGTTTCATATGTGTGACTTATTTAGTTCACTGAGAAGTACATATTCAATGCTCATCCATTTAAGAGTGAAAATGTCTAGTTCATCATTCTTTATAGCTGAGTAGTATTCCATTATGTAGAAATACCACATCTTTTTTGTCCATTCCTCAGTTGAGGGGCATTTAGGTTGTTTCCAAGATCTAGCTATTATGAACTGGGCAGCTATAAACATAGGTGCACATATATCGCTGTGGTAGAATGTTTTTAATTCTTTTGGGAAGATACCCAGAAGGGGAATAGCTGGGTTAAATGGGACCTCCAATCCTAGCTCTTTGAGAAATCTCCACACTGACTTCCATGGTGGTCGCACCAGTCTGCATGCTCACCGACGGTGGAGAAGGGTTCCTTTTTGTCCACAGTCCCTCCAGCATTTGTTATTTGTTGACTTCTTAATACTAGCCATTCTTTCTAGGGTGAGGTGGAATCTCAGTGTTACTTTCATTTGCATCTCTTGAATGACCAGTGCTGTTGAACATTTTTCCACATATTTATTTGCTGTTCATACTTCTTCGTCTGAGAAATGTGTGTTCATCTCAGATGCCCAGTTTTGGATTGGGTCTTTAAATCTTGGAGGACTGATTTTTTAAAGTTTTTATATGATTCTTGATAGTAATCCTTTATCTGAGGAACAGTTGGCAAACATTTTCTCTCAGATTGTGGGTAGTCTCTTCACACTGTTGGTGGTTTCTCTTGCTGTGCAAAAGCTTTTCAGTAGGATGAGATCCCATTTGTTGATTCTGTGATAATTCCTGTGCAGTCTGGCTTTTATTCAGTTTATTATTTTTCCTTGTCTGAGCTCTGTTAGATTGTGTTTTTCGAAGAATTAGTTCATTTAAATTATCAATGTTATTGGCATGCAGTTGATCAAAATATTTTTTTATTATCTTTATAGTGTCAGTGAGGTCTGTAGTGAGGCCCCTTTTGTCATTCTTGGTAGTAATAGTTTGTATCTCTTCTCTTTTTCTTAAGCTTTACTAGAAGCCTATTGATTTTATTGATCTTTTCAAAGAATCAACTGTTGGTTTCATTGATTTACTTTGTTGACTTCCTATTTTTCAATTTCATTGACTTCTTTAATTATTATTTCTTTTGCTTTGCTTACTTTGAATTTAAGTTGCTTGCATTTTGCATAAAAAGGGAACAGGGGTGACTGATTTTACATCTTTCTTCTTTGCTTATGTAGAGTCAATGCTCTGAAGTTCTTTGCAAGCAGAGTTTTTGGTGTATCGTTCATTCAGTTAAAAATACTTTGAAAAAATTTTGGCTCATGTGTTGGTTAGAAGTGTTGTTTTGGTTTTTTTTGTTGTTGTTGTTTTTTTTTTAATAAAAGGAATTGAATGCAGAGAGCACTGAGTTATATTCCCAGATCATTTTATAAAGATAATTTTAGAACACGTCTCACTAATTTGCATAGGTGTCCTCAAAACTGTGGTACATCTGTTTTATCCTTCCAAGTATCAAGGGTTGCAGGCATGTACCACTAAGCCCTGATAGTAGTGTGTTGTTTAATGTCCATTTATTTGGGGGAAATTGTCTACCTATCTTTCTGCCATTGTATTCCATGAGCAATATTTATATGATTTATGTTTTTATATTTTAAAGTATGTTTTATAGCCCAGAATGTGGTCTATCTTTGTGAATACTTTTTGTGAACTTCAGAAGAATGTGTAGTTTGTCGTTGTTGGTTGAAGTAATCTATAAACGTTGCCTATATCCAAGTGATTGATAGTGCCCTTGAATTGATCTATGTTCTTACTATTATTTGCCTACCAGATCTCTCCATATTTGATATAAGGATGTGTAAGTCACAGACTGTAGTAGTGGATTCATCTATTTTTCCTTACAATTCTATCAATTTTGTTCATGAATTATGATGCTCTGTTTTGGTTCTCATATTAAGGACTATTAAGTCTTCTTCAAGTATTGATTTTTTATTGTGTAATGTCCCTTTTATCTCTGAAAATATTTCTTGTTTTGAAGTCTGCTCTGTCTGAAATTAATACAGTTACCCTTTCTTTCTTTTGATTACTATTAGCATGGAATATCATTCTCCATCTCACTATTTTGGTGTATTTCATTTTTAAAGTATTTGTGGTTTTGTATTTTGATCCACTTTGACAGTTTCTTTAATGGGCATATTTAGACCACTGGTGTTAAAGTGACTATTCATATGGTCATATTAATATTTACATTACTGCTATCCTGTGTTTGTTACCATTGTTATTTGTTTTTGTTCCTATTTTTGTCTTCTATAGCTTTTTTGGTTTGCAGTTGTGGCTTCAACTGAAAATTTTATGACCACATTTTCTTTCTTTTCTTGCCATATCAATAACACATTCTATTTTTAGCTTTTCTTTAGTGATTGACCTAGCATCTGCAATATACTATCTTAAAGTTTACTTAGTTTTAGTACATGTGTATAGTACATAGTATTTATATTCATTTTAGGAACTTGGTACATGTATATAACACATCTTAATGTCTTTTTTCATCCCCTTTCCCTTCCCTCCTTCTCCTCTTTACTCATCCTTTTATCCTTTTTTTATGTGTTTGCAGTACAGAGTGTTTATCTTCCCTGTATGGAATTGGTACATGTACAAAAAACATCTCAATTCCTTGTCTTCATACCTATACATCCTCTCCCTCCTGTTCCATCTTTGATCCCCTTCCCTTTTGACAATGTTCCACCTCCCTAATTTCTATCGTATTTTATTTTGTTCTTTATTTTTACTCTGGATTACTCATATAAGAGAAACATTGTGCTATTTAAGTTTGTATGTTTGATTTATTTCATTTGACATTATTGTCTAAAGGTGCACCCATATTCCCATTTTTCCTTTAAAAAGTTTGAATATTATATTATTGGATGTACCTTTTTGTTTGGGGGCTTCCTTAGGGGAAATTTAATTTGATTAGTGTTGTCAAGTCTCCTGTATCTATGATTTGGTGTCTGACATTAATTTGTGGGAAATCTTCAGTCATTGTTTTAGATACTGTTCATTTTTCTCCTCCCTTTCTGGTATTTATATTATGCACATGTTATATCTGTTATAATTGTTCTCAGTTCTTGGATAGTCTGTTTATTTTTTTCTCAGTATTTTTTTCTCTTTGCTTTTCATTTTGGAATGTTTGTATTGCCATATCTTCAAGCTTAAAACTTCTTTCCCCAGCTCTGACCAGTCTTGTAAAAGCATCATTTTTGTTACAATGTCTTTAATCTCTACTTAAAAATTTTATTTGAAATTTCTAGTGTTTTCCCTACAGTATGCATTTATTCATATCATCTACTTTTTCCATTAAAGAATTTGGTATACTAATCATGATTTTTAAGAAAAAACTAGTAATCTGATAATTCCGAAGTTCTTGCTTTGCTAATGGTAATTATGATATTTCTTTCTGCTTCTTCAATGTGTGTGTTTTTCCCTTTTAGTATTATTTGTAACATTTTGGGGAAAGATAGATGTCTTGTACTGGGTAAAGCTGTTCTATAGTTGCACAACTATGTCTCAGTCTTCTGGTGAGTCTGATACCCTGGACTGTGAATGTTACTAAATCCACTTACCCTCTGGTGAGATGGCAACTAGGGTTGGGGGGCTGGAGTTGGGTATTTCTCTTTTCCCACATGTAAGGACAGAACTGGCTGGACTTACGTGCTTCCCTTCATACAGGTTGATGAGGCTCTGATAAAATGTTAGCAAGATAGCTTATAGTAAAATAATTTCCTCAGATGGTAACCCTCATTTTGAACACAATGGTTGAGAATATTTTCAAATGGCTCTTTATTACTTTTCCCTCTCAAAAAGATGAAGGAATTTTTCAACACTTACTGTAATATTCCTGGAGATACGATTCACAAATGCATGCTCTCACCTTCTCCTTTTCCCTGATCTGAGTTTCTTTGAGTTTTTATTAACTCTCAGACTTACCCACACTGAATCTCCAGAAAGTCATCAATCACAATTTTTAGGTTTTTCTATTGAAGCACTGGTTCCTATGGGGATTTCTGTTATGAGTTCCTCTTCCTGTAAGTTGTGGTACTGTATATTAACCTATTTGTCTCTCCAGTATGGGAGGCAGCAATTTGCCTTGTGATATCAATTCTCTGATGGAACTAACCAAAGTTGTTGATTTTTCAGTTTGTTCAGTTTTTAAAAAAAACATACTTTATAGAATAGAGCAGTAACTTCTAAGTTATTTACATGTGGGACCAGAAACTGGAATTCTAGTCTAAACTTAGCATTCTTGTTCTGTTTAAGTCTACTCTTTGTTTTGAATATGATTTCCAGCTAGTGACGTTTTTATCCTTTTAGGTGCTTCAGCTAAACTTTTAGAGTTACCTTTGATGATCCTTTTCCTCTTCCCTACTCTCAATTCATTTGCAAATCTTGTGATAATATCTTTAAAATCTGCCCAGAATTTAATTGCTTCTCATCCTGTTTACAGCTCCTTGTCAATATGAATATAAGTTCATGAGAGTGGTAACTTTTTTGGTTTTGTATAACAATTTGTCCTAAGTACTCAGAACACTGCCTGGAAAGTTGTAGATGCTAAGGATATATCAAGAATAAATAAGTTGAATACTAAAGTTTTTAAGTAGTTTTTAAAAAGCAATCTCAACTACAAAATAATATTTTAGATTATTTAGTGTAGCAGATGTGGGATTATCATATGTCTAAAGAAAGCTGGTAGATTTGGAATTAGTTGAGAATTTCTAATTTTTGAAAGCAAAAAACTAAGCTGATAAGGAACAGCAAAACAAAAACCTATAATATCTATAAACAGTAGGAGCAGCAGGCAACATCAACAAAAAACCCCACTCTAATGTAGCCATGGTGCCATTATTTTAAGTGTTGATTTTACATTTTAATCTCTTCTTCAAAAAATGATTTCCATGACAACATATCCAATCTCTACTTTTGATGTGAAGTTACAAAATAATTAAATCACACAAAAAATATATAAAGAGAAACTAGGAATCATCATAGCATACATATATTTTACATACACAGACTATCAATAAAATAGCATATATGAAACTGTACAGTTTTTCTTTTAAATTAAGCATTTTATACAAGATGGGCACAAATATTTAATGCTTATTTATTTTTGCAGTTAATATTTGAAATTGAATATTCATACCATACTGACCCTTTATATGCAGATCGTAACTTATTATGTTGGTCTTGATTTCTTAAAGACAATATTTTAATCCCTAGTGAAAGATCAATGTAATCTAGAGAGGATTGGCTTTAATTACTGTTTCTTTCACAGCCTAAGGGACCCTTCTGAATGCAGAAGCAAATGACATTTTATTTCGATAGTTATTTGAATTATAATAAATGATAGGAGACTCTTGAACAATACATTTATGATTTCATTAAATCAATTTATTGAGAGATTCATTTTCTATAGCTTCAGCAGAAGTCAGTGTAACCACTACAAAAGAAACATAAAAGGGAGTAACAGATGATCTAAAAATCATTTCATTTTAAAAGACTCTATTCTTCATAATCTAGCCTTTTCATTTCTTTTGTCACTGCTGAGTAAAGCTTTCTTCAATTTTCAATCACTCTCCAAAAGTTTTCATAATAATAATAGTAATAATAACAATGTGTGTGTGTGTGTGTGTGTGTGTGTGTCTGTTTTAGAGTAACTGTTATTGTGATGCTTTCATCTCTTTCCTCATTTAGGACCAACTTTGAATTTTTCTTGAAAGTCCTTTGTGAATCACATTGGTTACTCCACCACGGTACCTATATGGTTCTGAAAAGTTCCACTGATACTCAGCAGGGCTCTCATCTGTATACCAAAGCTGTATGGGAATTTTGGATGAAATGAGATAGGAATTAGTGCTCCCCTGTGTATGTTTGTGGCTTTTTCGCCACACAAAAGCTACCTGAATTCTATTTCCTTACAAATATTTAATGTTTCTCCTCTTTTGCCTTGGTTACTTTTCTCTTGTTGTTGAGACAAAATACCTGATGCCTAAAGTGAAGCAAGGAAAGGTTGATTTAGCTGACAGTTTTTGGAGATTTCAATCCATACTCAGCTGGCTCCAAGGCAGGGTGGCGTGGCTGAGGGGCAGTCATCCATAGCGGCCACAAACAACAAGAGCTGAAGGGCAAAAGAGGGAAAAGCATACCCCATTTCTTCCTTTATATAATATGCTGCCTACCCACCCTTGGGTGAGTACAGCACTCAAACAGACAATCCCAGTGCTAGACAATGAACCAATCACAAATGCTAGACTCACCTACCTCTGTGATTGCATTAGGCTTGGGGGGGCCATGCAAACACAAACCATAGCAACCTTTGTCTCTCAACTTTCACTAGAATAAGGTTAGAGAGGACGCCAGCTCTAACAATAGTCAAAATGAGACATTGCACTATGATTAAGAGTTTGTTAAGGTTTCAAATTTAGTGTAATGACTTTTTCTTCCTTTAGAAACTAAGTTATGAATGTAAATGCAGAAGCCCTGACTGGTCTGAATTTGCAGCAGTGGGTGCATGAGATTTTAAAATATTTTACAAATATTTTATGAGTATGTGAATTTAAGTAGACATTTTTCAAAGTCCCCCAAAGTCAATAAACATAACAAAAGAGTGAAGAGACAATTCATTGAGTGGGAAAAAAATTTTCCAGCTACATCTCATACAGAGGACTAATATCTAGAATATGTAATGAACTCAAAAAATTAGACCTCCTCAAGTAAAAGACCCAATCAAAAAATGTGCAATGGAAATGAGTAGATACTTCTCAGAAGTACAAATGGTCAATAAATATATGAAAAAATTTTTAACATCTCTAGTTTGCATTTCTCTAGTTAGAGAAATGCAAATTAAAACTGCACTAGATTCTATTTTACCCCAGGAATAATGGCTATCTTCAAGAAATCAAACGATAACAAATGCTGGCAAGGCTGTGAGGGAAAATGAACCCTTCTCCATTGTTGGTGGGAATATCAATTAGTACAATGTCTCAGTTACTGTCTTGTTGCTGGGACAAAATACCGGACACCTACAAATTAAAGGAGGAAGGGTATATGTTGGTTGATAGTTTGTAGAGGTTTCAGACAATTGTCGGCTTCACTTCCAGGCAGAGTGGCATTGCAGCAGGACATGGCACAGGAGAAACAGCTCAAGAAATGGAAGGCAAGAAGCAGAGAAGGAATCAAGGGAAGAGGAGAGATATATGGCCAAGACACACCCATAATGAACCACCTCCTGCATCCAGGCTTTCCCCCCCAAATTGCATTTAGTTATCAGGGACTAAAACACTGATGAGTATCACACACCCATGATCCAACCACCTCCTCAAAGCACCATCTGGAGCACATGCAGCTTTGAGGGAACATAAGATATAAACCATAACCTATAACTATTATGGAGATCAGAATGGAGATTCCTCAAAAAACATGAAGTAGAAATTCCATTCAACCCAGCTATTCCTTTTCTAGGTATCTTCCTGAAAGAGTGAAAGACGTAAAATAGTAATGTATGCATACACATTTATAGTAGCACAAATTGTAATAGCTAAATCTTAGAAGAAACCTGGGCATTCATATGTCTGTTAATAAATGAATGGATAAAGAAAAAGTGGTACTGTATTTATACATAATACAGTACTATTCTGCCATAAAGATGGACAAACTTGAGCCATTTTTATGAAAATAGATGCACCTTGAAACTGTAATGTGAACTGAAATAAATCAGACACACAAATTTAAATATTACATGATTTCTTTTATAAAAGAAACCCAAAATGTAAATAAAGAACAAAATAAAAGGTGGATAATAGAAAATAGGACAATAGATCATTTGCAACAGGGAGAGGGCCAAGAGAGGGAGGAAGGAGTAGGCAGGGGAGGAAAAGGAGATGAAAAAAATTTGGATGCATTATGTACATGTACCAACTCTCAACAGTAAATATAATCATTATATACTGCAAACATGTATTAGTAAATAATAACAATTGAAAAAATAATCATAGTAAGTTAACTTTATCTCACCTCATAAGAATATTTA
This sequence comes from Dasyprocta punctata, assembly GCA_004363535.1. Classification (NCBI taxonomy): domain Eukaryota; kingdom Metazoa; phylum Chordata; class Mammalia; order Rodentia; family Dasyproctidae; genus Dasyprocta; species Dasyprocta punctata. The sequence continues at coordinate 10,189 of RJWM01016842.1, read as the reverse complement.
GTGTGTCCATCACATCAGTTTTGTGAACATGCCGGGAAATATCTGAATTCAATGTTTTGATTAAAATTCTGATAATTCTCTACATCTACCTTCATCTGCAACACATAAATACAAATTACTAGGTAAGTAGTTATTTACAGCAGGAGATAGTATCTGGTGATGGTTAGGAGAACTACTTTAAAGACAGGCAGAATGGGGCCCAACTCTTAACAATGAATAATTAATAACTAGTCTTTGGCAAGCAACATAGAATATTTAAAGCTAAGTATTAAAAGGTATATAAGAACTATGAATGTCTCATAGGGTGATTCAATAAAATAAAACATACTTAGAAAAATACATGCTTGGAATGCATGGTAAGTTTCATGCTTCAAAATAAACTTACTATCCTGGAGTACATAGGTAGTTTGATTAGCTTCCCCACATTTCTCATTTCCTCTGTAACACTCAAAAGGCAGAGAACAAAGAATAGCTAAAGCCTGGTTCCAAATAGAAAATATTCACTTGTATCTACACATCTTTTCCTGTCCTCCTACACAAAGCAGAAAAAGAAATATGTTGAGAATTTAACACTAGATATTTAGAAATATATTTATTTCCCAAGTTTGTGTAAAATGCCATTTAAAAAGATTGAAAGAGCATTGTTGTTTATTAAGATTCGGTGTGTTAAGTCAGAAAGATGGCAGAAGTTCTCTAGCATTACTCCCCTTTCACCATAAATCAAACTAGCAGCTCTTCAATTGCAAAAATACCATCCTGGGTACCCCAAAATTTGATAGTGAGGAAAGTCTTGATTAAACAGTAAGAGTTGTTTTCTTTGACCATACCGCCCCTTCTTCAAGCAGGCATAGCACCATACACAGGTAAATACCATGGTTTTTATAGTGAGAAAAGTGAGCCAAAGTCAGATATTCAGTTTTTCCAGCTTTCTGAGTCCCTTTAGAGGAGGACTACTCTGGTCTTGCCCCGCTGGGAAGATTAGAAATACCAGCAGGGCTAACACACCTAGCATTAGCTAGAAACAAAGAACAGAGGTGGGGTCACAGTTGCTAGTAGCTGGATTGATTATATTGGTCACTCTCTGGCCAATGGATAAATCATATGAGAGAAACTAATCACCAGTATCAAACTGCAAGAAGCATTGTCCATGGGCCTTCCAGGCTAGAATCCCAAGCAATTTCTCTATACAGGTCAGGTCCTTTCACTAAGTCTTGCAGGTTAGAAAGCATCTGCAAGTCAATAATTTATCGAGGGGGAGGCATCTGGTTCTACATGTCCCTCATGGTGGGAACGTAATCAAATTAAATTTTTGTGTTCACCTTAGTCTTCCCTAAATCTGGAAGCAACTGCAGGCTAACCATTCCTCAAGGAAGGGACATCTGTTTCTGCATAACTGTACTAGTGGAGAGGCACTCCAATTAAATTCTAGTGCGTACATTATATTTTCTTCAGACTAAGAAGCAGTTGCAGCTCAGCAATTACTCATGGAAGGAACATCTGGGTCTGGCTAATCTCAACAGTAAAGTAGTAACCATACTAAGCCTGTGTTCTGCTTAAGCCTGTCCTAGGCTGGGCGACAAATTCACATGTATCTATATAACACAGTCTTTGACTCTGCCTATGCCATGTAGGATTGTGTAGCTATCTTAGATATCCAGTGTAGAATCGGAGTCCATCACATTTGCTCCCACCTACAGATTTGAAGAAACATTACTGTCAAATTAAAAAAGAAACCTGTAATCCTGATAATCAGAGATTATTAGTGAGCTTAGCCAACAACCTCTCCTGACAGCAGGGTCCAGATAGTGGTTTTACAAGACCAATGAGCACAGCAACAAATACCATTTGACAGCAGAACACAGAGAGTATCCTAATCAAATGAGCATATTAGGTTATACCTGCCTGAGATTGTTAATATTTGGCTCATTCATACTCCAAGTTAGACTAAAGAGTAAGTCTTCCAGGAGAGCAAATGAAAAAAGTATTATCAATGCTAAAGAACACTTATAAAAGTCAGAAGTTCAAAAAAAAAAAAATCAGAAGTTCTAGCATTTCCTCAAATGCTAAGCATCAATGTCAGGAGAAAAGATAATGACAGAATCAAGGAAATATGATAGCACTGAAACAAACTAATAAGGCTCCAATAAAGACTCATAATTACTCTCTTAAAGAAGTCAAAGAACAACAAGAAAATATGAATAGAAAAGCAAGTAAAATTTGGAAGAAATTTTATGAAAAATCAGAAATCTGAAAAAAAAGCCCTAAAGATAAAAAATACATTAAAAAATGAAAAATTTAAGAGAGGCTTCTTCAGTAGATTTGATTACACAGAAGAAAAACTAATGAATATGAATACTAGACATCTGAAATTATCCAGAGATGCAAAAAGAAAATATACTGAAAAGGAAAGAAGAAGTATAGGACATTATCTAGAGAACTAATATTTGCATAATAGCAGTACTTGAGAGCAAAAACCTAGAAATTATATAGAAGGAAATAATGGCTAAAGATTTCTCAACTTCAGGGGAAAGCAACAGTATCCAGATCAATAAAATTAAATACAAAAGGAAGATCACTGACACACATGTTAATCAAACTATCAAAAGTCAAAGGAAAAAAAAAAGAGTATGGAAAGCAGCATGAAATAAGAAACACATCACTTTAAAGGGATCCACAATGTAGTATGCAGATTGTTAAGCAGAAACTATGCAGGCCAAGAGAGGACTGAATGATATATTCAAAATGCCAGATACCATTTGTATCTAGAATGTCCCCTAGAGGCCCATGCGTTAAAGACTACATCCACAACTTGTTGCTATTAGAAAACTGTGGAAACCTTTAAGATGTTGATCACAGTGGGAGGTTTTAAGTCACTGGGGCCATGAACTGCAACTTCAACAGCTATTAATATACTTAGCTACCTTTATAAGAACTAAGAAAATCAGAAGAGATACCATAGTGCCTGCTTTTAATATAGTAAAAAGGGGGTTGTGGGGGCCTTGGTCTTTTTGTCTTCCTCTTGGTTTCCTGGGCACTGTGATCTAAGCAATTTCTAGTACAATGTGCTCCTGGATGGTGCACTGCCTTGCCATAGGTCAAAACACAATGGGGCCAATTCTATCGACCAATGTCTCCAATATTGCGAACTCAAATAAAACTTTTGTATTTATAAATTGACTATTTGAGATATTGTGTTATAGTAACAGAAAGCTGACAAGCACATAATTGAAAGAAAAGACTGCCAACCAGATTACTTTTCCAACTAATGAAATCTTTTACTGAGAGATTAAAAATTTCACAAAGAAACAAAACCTACGGTGTTCATCAATACTAGGTAAATTTTATAGGAATTCCCAAAGAAAGTTTTTAAATCTGAAATAAAAGATGGTTGATCAACAATAACAAAGTAAATTAACTCAATGGTATTAATAAATACAAAATCATACTCAAAACTCTAATACTATAAGGCAGTATATAAAGCAATTTTTTCCTGACTAGCAGGATTGAGACCCAAAGAATATTTTAAATGCCTATAGCTACAAAAAATTGTTAGGAAATACACAATACAGGGAAACAGAGCAAGATAAACTGAGTAAGCTACTTCTGTGAACATCACTCCACACACTTACCAAGTAGAATAGTTATTCACAAACCAAATTACCTTCAGAAGAGCTAAGTATATTATGTGGGAGAACAGAATGCCTGCTTTTATCATAACAGCAGCAGCAGCAACAGCAGCAACAACACCAACAACAAAAAGACATATTGAAAAGCAAAAAGATACTGAAAACAAAAAATGTTATCCTTGTTTTTTTTCCCCTGAATCCAGATCTGGAAACAGATACCTTCTGCTTGGGAAAGAGCAAGTATTTACTGCAGGCCTTAGACTAGAAACCAGGACTGCCACAGTGAAATGCAGTGCTGAAAAAACCCTACAACCCCTACTGCATACCCATGCATTGAGCTACTGAAATTTCATCAGGCCAGCTAGGCAACTATGCCTGCATCCCTCCACCAACCTCAGGTGCAGTGCAAGACTCAATCTACTGGGAGCAGGACATAGAAACTTTCATGGGGCATTGTCTTAGTGCCTAACGTGAAGCTCACACGGCAAAACTCAGCACCTGGTAGATATCACAGATGGATCCTCTAGAACAACCCCAGGGCAAGTAGAGACTTGTGTTCCAGTGAGACTGACTTGAGTTTTGGCCGACACAACTTATAGCCTCAGGGTGGGTCAGGGGCACACATTAGTCCTCCTCCTCAGAGAGTATAGACCCCAATAGCTGTGAGATTCAGGTTAGTATCAGTCTTGGTGGCTGATGAATGGTTTCTACTACCTGTCTCACAGCTGAGCACCACAGCTTTTGCCAGATTAGTGTTCAGATACAGGACTCTAGAACTTCCCTGGCACCACGTAGAGATCTAATCCCAGTAGGATTACCTCATGTTTTAGCCTGTATCCTTGCTAGCTGTGGCACAGGCCTCAGTGTATTCCTGAGACTGGAGGTCATTACATTTGTGACGCTCAAGCCTTCAAGAGTTTTTAAATTGATTAATCTTAGGCTCAGTTTAGGTGGTCAAGGGACTATCTTCACCAACACTACCCCAACTCTGGGAAGTATAGGCTAGTACAAGACTTCATCTGCTAAGTGGTAGAACAGGTAAGTAAGCAGAGAACTTTGACCTGGTACCTAGAAAAGGACATAAATATCCAGGTAGATAAAAATAGAAAATAATTTATCCTAATTAAGTCTGCCCCCAAGATATCTTATTGTCAAGCTATCAAAGATAAGAAATGAAGAGAAAATTCTCAAAGCTTCGAGAGAAAAGAAAAGTCACATGGAAGTTTTCTAACTTTCCAAACAGACCTCTCAGCAGAAATCTTACAGAACAGGAGACTGGCTTCAGATTTTCATAGTACTAAAAGAAGAAACCAACAACTGAGAATACTATTCCAAACAAAATTATTCTTTAAAAATGAAAGAGACAAAGATATTTTAGACAAATGAAAGCAGAGAAAACTTAAGGTCACCAGACCAGTATTACAACAAATGTGAAACAAAGTTCTTCAGACTAAAAGAGATGTTAATGACCATGAAGAAAACATGGGACAGGATAAAACTCAGTGGTAAGAATAATTACACAAACAAACTCAGGAGTCTCTAATATTGTAAACCTGATAAGCCATTCAAACTATTGTTCAAAACACACTATAGCATGAATCATGTAACTACATAAAAAGATATAGAGTGGCTGAATGAATTAAACAACAAGGTGCAACTATATGTTGTTTATAAGAAACTTACTTCATTTCTAAGGCCACATGTAGATTGAAAATGAAGGAATAAGATATTCCAAGGAAAAGAAATCTGAAAAAAATGCACAAGTATCCATACTTATATCCCACAAAAATAGACTTTAAGTCCAAAGTACTAAAAATACAGAGTCAGAGAGAAAATTTCAATTAATCCGAGGAAAGCAACAATTGACAAATGTATACACCCAATATCAGAACATCCAAATATACAGAGCAAATATCAATGGACCCAAGGGGCCATTTCATTACAAATAATAATTGAGGGCTTTAGCTCTCCACTTTCAGCAATGAACAGATTATCAAGACTGAAAAGTCAACAAAGAACCAAGAGCGATAAATTGCACTCTAATTCAAATGAACCTAACAGATATTCACAGAATATTTCATCTAACACTTGCTGAATATACGTTTTTCTCATCACATAAAACCCTCTTCAGGATAGATCATAATGCATGCCACAAAACAAGTGTCAACAAATTTTTAAAAATCTGAAATCTCATAAACTATCTTTTCTGAACATAAAACTAGAAATAAGCCATTTTATGAACAGCAAAACTAGAGATCAAAAACAAGAAAAATGTTGGAAGTCATATAAATACATGGAAACTGAAATTGAAACTTTTAAATAACCAATGGATCAAGAAGGAAATTTAAAAATCTCTTGAAAAAGTCAAAATGTAGTCACCATATACCAAACCTAGAAGATATGTTAAATCAACTAAGAAGGTAAATAGAAGTCACCAACGTTTTCCCAACATCACATATCAGGACAGTAAAAAGAATCTAAATTAAGAAACTATCACGACATCTGAAGGAACTTAAAAAACAAGAGCATACCAAACCCAAGTTTGGTAGGAAAGAAATAATAAATCAGAGCAAAATATTAGCAAAAGGAAACAGAAAACCTAAACAGACCAATAACAAACAAGAACAAATCAGTAAAAAAGGCTTCCCATCAATGAAAAGCCCACAATATGTACTGAGGGAAAACCCAAAGAAGACTTTTGGCTTCACTTGCTCTTAATTGACTGTAAAATCACTAATTTTGGTGGTCACCATGCTTGATATTATTAGGCTCTGACTGGTTTTGTTATAGATTATACCTCTACCCTGTGGGTTATGATGATAACGTTGCCTAGGTTACTTATCAGAGACTTTCCAGTGTTCTTTTTCCTGGCTGAAAACATTAACCCTTCACTTGGCTTGCAGGAATCCCATAAGGGACAGGAACAGGATGGCAAGGCTTGGTATCTCTTTTCTTTGTATTATGCCTATCTCCTTTGTTGCCTTAAACTTGGGATCGGATTCTACTTAGTTCTACGTATACACATTAATCAGTTAAGAAATCTTTTGTCCAGAACTATAAAACAAGGTTAAATTGACCTAGACTGCCTACACTCCTCCCAGCCTCCTCAAGGCTAAAGACACCTACCAGCTGTGCTACAAGGAATACCAAACCATAAAAGGAGTGAAAGAATGGCTCTGAGCTCCTGAAAAATCTCTGCCTATTCTTAGGAAAGACAAAAATGTTCATCACCTTTATTAGACCTGTCTCCCTCATTATTTATATCTTATGCCAGGAATGTCCCAAATCTCTGGAGTTGAGAAACTTATTTGTAATCAAAGCTCATGCTTTTCTTCTTTTGGCTTCTGAATAAAACTGTTTTTTTCTCTCATTACTCTCTCTCTCTTCAGTTTGGCTTTATCAAGTGGCAGCAGAAGTAGGTCTTTTCTCAGTTACAGGATCAATGACTTCATTACTAAATTCTACCAAACACTTAAAGAATAAAATCTCAAGTCATTCCTAAAAATAGGAGGAAATTCTGCCCCACACATTCTTCGATGCTAATATTGCCTGGGTATGAAATCATATAAGAATATGAGAAAAAACAAAAACTATATGTGGGCTAATAACATTGATGAGCATAGATGGAAAAACCTCAGAAATATACTAGAAAAACAAATCCAACATAACATTAAAAAAAGATTATTCACCATGGTCAGGAGGGATTCTTCACAGGATTATGAACATGGCTCAATATATACAAAAAAAGAAATGTGGTCCACTGCATCAACAGCAAGGACAAAACAGATACATTGAGTATTTTAATAGTATTTTCTACTTCTATTGAAATAGATTTTTGTCAAAGGTGCAAAAAACATAGATTGGAGAAAAGGCAATATTTTTAAAAGGTGGTGCTGTGAAAATTGGATATTTATGATCAGAATAAATGAAACAAGACACCTATGTCCTACCAGTTAAAAACATTAACTCAAAATGGATTAAAGACTTACATTTAAGACCAGAAACTATGAAACTACTACAGGAAGAATATGTCCTTAAAATAGGCAAGAATTTTTTCAATGAGACCACAATAGTACAGGAAATAAAAGCAAAAATATGCAAATAGGATTATAACAAACAAAAAAGACTTTGCACAGCAAATAAAACAGAATACAGAGACAATCCACAAAGTAGGAGAAACATGTGCAAACTGTTGATCTGACAAGGGATTGATGTCTAGGTTGATATCAATTGTTATAGTGTATATGTAGATGCCCCCTCAAAGCCTCTTGCACTCAAAGGTGAGTTTTGGGAGTGACTAGATCATAGGTGTTCAATACTGGTTTAGTTCACAGATTGGTTTAGCATAGTTGTGGGTGTGGATGATGAATTTGCTGAAGGGGGAAGTCAAACCCAAAGTGTGAATGGAACCAACAGTTTTACAGTCTGAGTGGAATAAAACGGGAAAGCAGAAAGAAAGGCTGCAGCTTCCTGCCTGCCATGTCATAAACTATCCTCTGTCATGCCCTTCTGCCATATTGCCCTGTCTTAGAACCAGTAGACTATGGACTAAAACCTCTATAAACTGTGCACTAAAGTAAAGCTTTCCTCCTCTAATTTGTTGGTGTCAAGTGTTTAGTCCTAGCAACAAGAAAAGTAAGACATCTATAATATACAAAGAAAAAAATTTCAATAACAGTAGGTGAATAACCCTATTAAGTCAGTACTGGATCTAAGTAGACATTGCTCCAAAAAGACATATAAATGATCAAGAGATATTCAAGAAAATGCTCAATATTTCTAATCATCAGAGAGATGCAAAATAAAAAACACAATGATATATTAAGTCACTTAAGTTAGAATGTCTATACTCAAAAAGATAAAACTATTGCAAATATTGGTGAGGATGCAAAGCAAATGGCACACTTGTACATGATTGGTACGAATGAATGGTTAAAGAAAATGTGGCTCATACACACAGTGGAATACTATTGGGTCATAAAAAAGAATGAAATCTTGCAATTCTGCAATTACTTTGAGTGTCAGTGAGTTAAATTCTCCTATGAAAAGACATAGTAGTTCAATAGATTTAAATAAATAAGATTCAACCATGTACTCATATGAAAGAGTCATTTTATTAGAAATGCCATACAGATTGAAAATGAATAAATGGAAAACATTTTTCTCCACAAATACAATCTGGAAAAGAGCAACTGTACTCACCTCAGGAAGAAAACAGACTTTATGTAAAAACAAAACAAAACAAAACAAAACAAAACAAAACCTATGAAAAGAGACCAGATCATTACATAATGATAAAGAGGTTAATTCACTAAAATGACATACAAATTACGCACATGTATACAGTCAATACTGGAGCACTTAGATGAATACAGCAATTATTAAGTAATATAAAGAGTGAGGATTTTGACTAGAAATGTAAAAGGCGAAAGATTTATGCGATCTGAAGAAAAACCAGAGTATTTGACTAGAAATGTAAATCAGATTTAACTTCAGATTTTGTTTGTTCAGGAAATTTAAGACAAACTGTATCGGGTAATATGCTATGTACCCCCAAGTCCTTATATAATATTGATGGGGCTGAGTTATTGGTTTGTTATTGGTCTGTTGTCTGGCAATGTGAGTGCTGTGCCCGCCCAGGGGTGGAGCCGACATACAGTGTAAGGGAAGGCGGGTCTTCCTCTTGTTCGCTTCCTTTTCAGCCTCTCTCTCACTCGCCAGCGGGCCTTGCTGCTCGTGGCTGCCATGAAAGGCAGCCCTGCCCCACCATGCTGACTTGGAGCCAACTAATGGACTGAAATTCCCAAGAAACTGTAAGAATAAACCTTTGCTTCCCTAACTTTGGCTGTCAGGTATTTTTGTCTCGGCAACGAGTGAAAAGTAACTAAGACACAAGCATATTCCAGTTTTCTTCTAGTTTAGTTAATATACCTTTTATATAGAGGTTTGATTCTGTTTGAAGAGATTCACTAAAGATTTGAATTAAGTAATGCATGATGGTCCATATATCATCATACATCATTCAGTTTAATTCAAATACATAGGTAAAGACATTTTACACATGTGATACTGCAGCTTTCTTTAGTCTTTCCTTGTGCCCAGCTTCTTTCTCTCTGCATCACAGATGTGTGAGGTCAAGTTGTCAGGATCATTCACCTTCTTGATGAGGTGGGTTTAGTATTATGCAGCTGTAAAATCACAGATGGCACATTGATGCCTTGAAACACCAGTCAGTATAAAAATAAGATGCCTTGTATATAGAAGGGTTACCTCTCTTTGAAAGAGCAAATACCTTGTGTTTTTTTATTTGTGGTTTTTTTTTTCGGTGAAATATTACATAAGAGGATGTAGGACCTTTACATGCTTTGTTAGTATTTCTAATGCTAGCATCAATTGAAAAGCTGAATCTTCTAGAGAAACAATAAAAAGCATAAACATGGTAAACAAATGTAAGACTTTTAGAGCACTGCTGTCTGGAAAGCCACAGTTTGTGAGAAGAACTGGAGACCAAGGCAGGAGATGAGCCTCAGCATCTGCCATTGCCTCTTCAGATAGTCCTCTTG
>RJWM01016841.1:0-44478 GCA_004363535.1 Dasyprocta punctata | reverse complement strand
TTTTTTTTTCATTTTTAGGAACAAATTGACATCTTTAAAGGGACCCAAAGGGGAACTTCTAAATAGTCTTTAATTTACTGTTCCAGAGTAAAAATATCCCCTTCCATCATCATCAAATAAGAAATTAATACACCCATATTAAGCATAAAGCAAATAAATTCTCTTTACCAGGCTTTCCTAAATACTCATTTATATATTCTACTGTTCTTAAAACAAAGATGAACTTCAGTGTTCTCAAGTTTTATACTAAGATGAAACATATTATTATGAATTTAAAGTGTATAATTGACTTAATGAAGAGAAAATAACATGAAATTTCTCAATACTCAAAAATAAAAATATTTTAAAAACTAGAATAATGGAAAAGTGTTAATTCACAGTTGATTATTATTTGTAATAACTATTTCAAATAACAAAATGGGATTTTTTTGTTTAACAAAAATGCAAGCAACATAATTCCACCTAATGAGTTTATTAAAAAAATTAATATTTCACATCAAATTGTTGGTATCACTCAAAAAACTACAAAGGTAGGGATAATGCTGTTAAGAGAAAATATAGACAATACCATTAAATAGAGTTCCCTTGGTGCCTTGTACCCACGTTATAAAGCCAGATATTCACATTTATACTGACTCTAGATGTATTATGAACAAAACTAGTTCATAAGCATGACCAGTTTCTTTTACTAAGATTTGGGAAAAAAGAAAAAGTAGTATTTATTCATTTAATATTTATTAAGTCTCTGCCACAAGTACATAAAGGAAGAGACAGCATATAGGAGATACAATGATGTATCAGAAAGTGTTCTACCCTCAAGGAGAAAACATTCTTCTAGGGTAGATAAGTACATAATGAAATGATTTATGTTAAAATAGAAAAAAATCTGGAGATAAAAGAGGCGTAAATTAGTTACTAATGATTTCAATGAAAAAAATTATTTTCAACTGGGAAAATCAGGGAATATTTCTTATGGGAGAAAAAATTTAATCTAAATCTTATGAAAAATAAGGTAGGGCTGTTACAGCTCTTTCATGCAGTTTATTTATGCTTTATAACACCCAAATAAATGGGGTTGGTGTCCTGTTTTTGATTTTGTATCTCTACTTCCACCTCATAAAAGTTCCATTCCTCTCATATTCATGCTTTTAGATTTCCCATTTCCCTTTGCTAGTTTTTGTTAACTGTTGTAGTCAGGGGTTACAGGGAGAAGAGCTGCATACAGGACACAGAATTTGTAATACTGTTTTATGATGGTCACCCACAGTTAAACACAAGAAGGTGCAGGAAAATCTGTCCACAACACTAAAGACCAGGATATTCAAGCAAGCACTTGGATCCCACAGCAATGTCCTGCATGAGTCCAGCTAAAGACTCAAAACGCATGACAATACCTCCCACAAATCCCACTGGAAATTTAAGAACCCACAATAAGGACTCATGCCAGCCTATTTTACAGTTCTGTGCCAGGAAGGCCAAAGGTCAGTGGTGGAACTAGAAGGTCTATGCTAGTGGGGTGAAGGAGCTGTGCAGTGGGTTGAGGGTCTACACGGGAGCCAAGAAGTCACGCTTAAAATAGGGAGAGGGGCTGCCCTGAAGCGTACCACAGCCAACCTCAGTGACAACGAGGTCCCACACTCTTCCGACGATGAGAACAGTGGAGTACAGGTCAGGAAGCCCAGCGTGACAAGCTTCTCCAGCACACATCTTCCCCTCCGGAGCCAGAAAGCGATGCACAATGTGAGGAGCAGAGCTCCCCAAGGTGAACCACAGCCACTCTCATTGATGAGGTCCCGAGCTCCTCCGATGATAATGGCCAAATCCATATTGAGGAGGCCAGCATGACACACACCTCCGGGAGAACCAGCGACTCAAAACAGCAACTCTTGAAAGAACCCACAATGCCTCACTCTTCTTCTCCATGTCTCTATTTATGCTGGTAACTTTCTTCAGGTGGGCCATCTTTACTCTACACCATGCTGATGTAACTCAGCTGGTGCTAAGTTGACCACCAGTTTTTAATCCATAACATTAACCAATAGCTCCAGTCACTCTCCTTCAATCTCTACAGACTTTGGTTCCTGAAACAACTTCCTTTACACCCTGACTTATTATCTTGCTAGATGCCACACATATGCACAGGCCTGCTGCTAACAGGTATGCAAGTCTGGGGGACCACTCCATCAATGTCGCCATGACCGATTTCCACAGATACTTCCACAAACTCTGGCAGATAATGATAAAACATCCTGAAGAAAGGTGCCATTTTCTAATTTGCACAGTCACTGTATTGGCTGGTAACAGGGCTGTGTATGGGTAATTCATTCAACACTCTGCCTCTTGGTTCCTTGATCTCCTCCCTACCACATACTCTGAATACCATTCCACATCAGTCATATGATCTCAGAACCACCATTTTATCATCCACGGAAATCAAACTATCTCCAAAACAAAGAATCAAGAGGCCCTACTTTTCTACTTTAGCTTCCTATTTTTCTAACTCCCTTAGCAAATGTCTCTGAAACAATTTTCCTCATAAATTGGTAGTACTTACTCATTCTTTCATTTTGTATTTATTAGTCATAGTTATCATTTCCTACTAGCTTAGACTTCATAATCTTTCATTAGAACCATTGTGTTACAAGTGCTTTAAACATCCTTTCCTTTCTTTATTCAGGGGATAAACCAATACTGGATGAAGCTAGCATCTGCTTTCTCTAGTCTGGCACTCATGCAGCTAAGCATCAGTGGAGAAAGCCCACAGCTACCATATGGTTACCTCCTACCTCGTCCTGTAAGCAGACTTTCCCTCACTCATGCAGTTTCAGCAGCATTGGTCCTTTCATAGATTGTATACCCAACTGAGGTCTACCACCGCTGTGTATATGGCTCCTTTTTATTGGGATGATTTTCTTCCAAACCCTAAGCATGATTATCCCTTAGTTGGCCTTTGAACATTGGATTAATAATAATTGGTAGTGTTTACTGAGTACTTTCTTTGCACCAGGTGTTATAAGTTAGTCTGATCTCAGTATCTGTATCAGTATATGGTATTATCTTTACCTTAAAGTTATGAAAATTAAATATTACAGAGACCAAGTAACTTACTCAAAATCAGACAGTAACTGAGTAAGATATAGTCATATGTTAGTTCACTATGGAGCTGTGTGACTTATTATTCTGTTTCTTTGTTCTGAACTGTCTTTCCATTTTTCCTCTTATTTCCCCACACACCACCCTCCCAAGACACCATAAAATAATTTACAGAAACTTTCTCCATTTGGGATTATACATATATATTTATTTATTTGTGCCTTGCATTTACATTGTTTTCCTCTGCTTACTAGATTGAAGCTCTGTAGGGGCTCTCATGTCCATTTTATATACCATTGTGTCTTCAGGGCTTAGCAACAAACATTCTTGGCATGGGGTATCAGTTAATGTTTGTTACATGAACAGAGAAAATTGATTATGAGGACAAAGCAGGGAGAGTAGGGCATTCCAGGCAGAACAAAGGCCCAGCAAGAAGGTTTGGAACATTTGAATGTGGTAGCTTCCTGTGATTGTGATAGGATAGATGTCCCACCTGTGTGTTGGCATTGGTAAGATGAACAGGGCTGAAAAAAAAAAGTGGCAAATACCATATAAAACTGAAAGGAGAAGGCATTCTATCTATCAGGCATGAAGATAAGGCATGAGGTCACTGTCATTTTGCTGGGTGAGGTGGAGCTAGCATCCTTTCCCCTGAGATGTGTGCTAAAATAGTCTTGGAGGGCTGTCCTCTTTGATTTCCCACAATGCTTCCTGTGCAGGCTCAAGGGTATTTCCCAAGCAATAAAGAACCATGCTATCAGAGCACAGATTACCACAGTAGCAACTTCCGTAGACAGGGAATTTGAGATGGATAAGAGAGACAAGATAAGTAAGTGGCAGCAGAGTAAAATTTTATTACATTTGAACAAAAGTCATTGTAAGACACTTAACACTGCAAAGGCCAGGTACATGAAGTCTCTAAAATAACTTAGAAATATCAAAATGGAACAAAGCAAAGTGAAATTCTTACTGTGCAGAAAGGTAACATAGCAGCATTAATTTTGTGTGTAGAATCTTTAAAGCCATAATATATCACTGGGCCATCTTAACTGCAGTGTCTAACACAGTCTTAACTCTAAATTTTTAAGCCAGCCAAGTGCCAAAAAGGAGACTCTGTAGTTACGTACATGTTTTGTGCTATAGTAAGTCACTCACTTTTTCTGATCTTGTTTTAATGTTATTACAGTTTTACAAAGTCTCTGAGAAAACTGTAGTTTGGTGCAATGTATCTAGAGCAGAATAAAAAGGGTGCAGGGTTTATGAGCTTCGTATAACAAGGAACATAAAAGCAAAAATTAAATCAGGAAAGAAAACAATATGTTTCATACCAATTAAGTCAGAGTTCTCAGATTTTCACATATTTTCTGTGCTAAGTAGCAACTTCCACCATGGAATTCAGAGCTGGTTTTGGCTACTAAGAATATGATCTCCGATGATGCAGTCCATGAGATTCTAATTGGCCCCAACTTCAAAAGGGATTTATGAAGAGTAGCAAAAAGGTCCAGAGTTGGAGAAACTCAGCACAGGTTCCATTCACCAATTCACCTGGAACTGACTGCAGAGAATGTAAGGAAGATGAATGGCTGCTCCTAAATTTTGCCTCTGTATGTCTGCAGTCTACATCTGGGATGTGGAAGAACTTTTGGTATCTGAACACAGTTCCGTGGATCTTCTTCCTACAAAAACCAAAACTGTTGGAGTACGCATGGCCCATGTGGGGAAAGCTGCAAATACTAAGGTATAAACATAGAAGCAGCCTTCAAACCCTGGCAGCTGTGAGTTGATAGATGGAAATATCTCTCTGGGATGTTACTGCAATGTGTTCTGCCCTCACAGCATGAGCATCGTATCCCCATAATAGCCCCTTCTCAGTCTCCTGAGGTAGGTCCCTTTCCTTCCTCTGCCCACCTGTGTTCCTTAAGATCACTCCCCAAATAAACAATGTATACTCGAATTCCTATTTCAAGGCTCCAATTCTGGAGAAATTCAACTGTTATGAACTTGATGTATATGTTGCCTCAGGACTTCTATATTGAAGTTCAAACTCCCAATTTGATGTTAAGATGAAGTGAAGGCTTTCAGAGAGAATTTTAGAAAGTAGAGCCATCTTCTTGTAAAAAATAAAATAGGAGCTGTCTTGTCCTCTCTCTACCATGTAAAGATACAGCAAGAAAATGACCATCAGAAACCATGAAGCAAACCCTCAGAAGCAAGCCCTGTCAGCTTGTTGATCTTTGACACCCTAGCCTTTAAAACTGAGATGAATGTGTTTGCTCTTTAAAACACCTATTTCATAGTATTCTGTTATATTAGCCCAACCTGACTAAAGTATAAGCCTAGCATAAAAATTAAACACAAAAATTTGAAGGAAAGAATTTCCAAAGGAAGCAGATAAACTTCTGTTTGCAATTTTATAAATGGTGGTATGTTTCTAGTGATTTCCTATAGCTCTTTGGCCTGAGGAATGCATTTTTTTTCCTGCTTTTTTCTTCCTTTCTCCTTGCCTTTCTTTCTTTCTTTTTCTACAGTTTTCACTTCAGTAGATTAGCAGTAACCTGTTATCACTAAACAAGGTCAGTGTGGTATTATTTTTGATATCTGAGGGTTGAGGCCATTTCCAGGGGCTTTTAATTGAGTGGAGCAGTAGCTGAGAGATGACTAGAGTGGTCGTGGTCAAATGAACAGGAGCTTTCTTATTATATTTAATATCTTCTCCCTCTTTCTCTAATATTATTTTTCAGTTTAAGAAATATTGAAACAAGGCTTAAATGGATAAAGTAAATTCATTGAGAAAGCAGTTTTATTAAGATATAACTCATATACCATACAATTCAGCCATTTAAAGGGTATGACTCAGGGCTGGGGATTTAGTTCAGTGACTTAAGTGCCTGTCTGGCAAGCATGAGGTCTTGAGTTCAATCCCCAGTATCAAAAAATAAATAAAATAAGATAAAACAAGACAAAATGAAACAAAAAAAGGGTATGGCTCTGTGATGATGGTTTTTAGTATATTCACAGAGCTGTACATCTTCAACCATAAGTTAATTTTAGATAACTTTCATCATTCCAAATAAACTTTTTGTTTTTCCAGTAATAAAAAACATTTATTTGTGCCAGGATATGAGCTAGGTGTTGTACCATGTGGATGAACAGGCAAGACATTAAATCTTGGTGGGAGAGACAGACATATATGCACAGAAAAGCAGTAACAGGCTAATTATAGCCTGTGGCATGTATTATGAAGGGAATAATGAAGGTGAATCAGAAAAGGCAGAACTGGGACCAAGAGACAAAGTTTGTCCAAAGAGTCAGGGACAACCTCTCTAAGGTGAAAATATTTCAGTGAGAAAAACAAATTGAGCAGGGGTCAGAAAGGTGCAGAAAGTGACAAAATCTTCCATACTCCTGAATTAAAGTTGAAGAAATAGGAAAAAGGCAGATCTACAAAATTTTAAATATCCTGGAAGAAGCTTGGATTTTATTCTAAATGCATTGAGATGTCACTACAATACTTTAATCAGGTGTTGTGATTATGCTTTTAGAATATTTGTTCAGCTGCTCTCTGGAGAATGCATAATAAGCAGGCAAGAGTGGAGACAGACAAGTTAGGAGAACACAGCCAATGTGTGAGCAAAAGATGATGTGGACTTAGACCTTAGTGGTGGCCGTGGAGATATAATAGAGTCTGATACATTTTAGAAACAATAAGTGGTGAAAAAATCAATGCAATATGTAGAGTTTTCTGAGAAAAGAGCAGAACAATGAACTGCAAAACTAGAGTCAAGGGAAGAATTTTAGAAAATTAATAATACTAAACCATGTTTTTTTGTTTGTTTGTTTTGTTTTGTTTTGTTTTTAGTGACTATAGCATAGTAGGAGTATGAGAGAGTATGGTAATAGCAATGAGAACTGAAGAGGTCTGACAAAGGAAGCTCCAGCATTATTTGGAGCTGGGGCTCCAAAAATCAATCATACCAAGGCCATCAGTGCTGGCTGAAGACTCCTTGTGGACTCCGGGACACATTCAGGTAGAGTTCTAAGCAAATGGGGCTCTGATGACCTCACCCTTACTTTTTTCAAATGAGTTCTTATTTTCTAGATGGAATTTATACTTAAATTGTCTCTTGAATAACACAATCTAAGACAGTGAACTCTAATAACCATGGAATAATGTTATTTTCCGAGAAGTAATTCTTTTGATAACTATATCTATAACTAATTACTTTGAAGACATTCAAAGTCAAATCAAGAGAAAGCAGCACTTTTTTTTTTGGTGGCACTGGGGATTGAACTCACAGCCTCACGACTGCCAGACAGGCGCTTACGCCACTGAGCCAAACTCCCAGCCCTAGTTTTTTGAAGCAGGGTCGCACTACGTAGCTCAGGTCAGCCTTACACTCACGTTGTAGCCCAAACCGGCCTTGAACTTACAATGCTCCTCCTACCTCAACCTCCTGAGTGCTGGGATTAAAGGCGTGCGCCACCACGCTCGGCTGAAATCAGCACTTCTGACTGTGTTCTGGGAGTCTTAGACTTTGCCCAACAGTGGTGGAAACTTGAGCAGTGGTAAATAAAGAACCCTTAGGTATCTATGAGAACAGATTCCTTCCAGTGGCTGTGTTAGGGTGGACTTGGGTCATCTACCTTCTGGTGTCTCTGGGCGGCAGTGTGGGTAGAATGCTGGCAGTTAGGTTAGCTGCCTTATAGGCAACAGAATCGCCTTTGGAGATCTATAGCTCCCTCCAAGAAATTTCTGATTCTTGACATCTCTTTAAGATGAAGGCAGCTCTTTCCAGGGATATTGTTTCCAGACATGCCTGGATTGCTACTATTAACATTTCTTGTGTGTAGGTGAGTCTAACAGATGCAGGTCATTGGGAAAAGCACTGTCACCTCCTAGAATACCATGTTTTCATGTTGATTTGGGGGTTCCTGGGAAAAGACTCTACTCTAGCCTATCTCTGATGCCTTCTTACCCTCATTTCCTAAAAGACCCTTGTCCTGGCCCTGAAGGCATTGTTCAAATATTGTGGTTGTTATTTTATTCAGTGATATGAGGCAGTGGGGCAATCTACACAGATTATCTACACACATAAATACATTCCAGCATGGTAGAAACAAACAAACAAACAAACAAACAAATTTCCTAGAAATAGTTTAGAGATGAAAGTTTTATTAACCCTCATAAATTGTATCATTTAGCAAAGAAATGTTTCATAATTTATTCAGTGAATATTTATGGAACATACCATTTGCCAAACACTGGCTGGAGCTTAAACAATAAAAAAAGAATGTGATTCCCACAGTCTTCTGGAAGACACAAATAATTATGGTAGTATGTAAAATGCACTGTAATGAAGTTAATTATGAAGGGTAATGGATGCAGAAAAGCAAGTGAATAACTCTGCCATTGAAACTCAGTGGTAGCTTCACAGAAGCGAGCTAAGAAGGGTCATGAAGAATCCAGAAGGATTTTTAAGGTAGATAAGTAGCAGAGAGGTTTTCTGGATCTATGGGAAATTGTACAAAACCATGGAGACCTGTGTGTGGCACACATGCTTCAGTATATGCTGGGTGGGGCAGGCCCTGGGATGGATGGATATTGAGGGTGGGAAGAAAGTATGGGTTCAGATAATTGCTTGTTACCTGAAAGCTACTACTGAAGATTTGTAAGCACAGAAAGAAACATGATTTTACAACCTTAGGAATATCTCTGCAGCAGAAGAAGCTTAAGTGAAGCTGTGACACCTCAAGGAAAATTGTAGTCAGTGATAATGTAGTGGTCCAGCAACAGGAAAAGGGAAGGTAGAATTTGCCATCTGTAGGGTTAAATTGAAAGATTTCAACACTGGATACAAAAGGTGAAGGAAGATGACTTATAATGTTCTGGTTAGATAATAGGGTAGGTCATGATACTGTTAAGTAAGAGGTGATGAGAGAAGATGTTATAGAGGCAGAAAGAAAGGAGCTTAGGATTTTTAATTATGTATGGAAACATGAAAGCACATATACTTTATTTAATATCCTGATATGATTGAGAACATTTATATTTACCTTGATTATCCTTTTGGTCATCATTGATTTTGAATTCTTTTTGTAGCAAGGAAGACAAATTTGTATTACTCTTTTACACTCACTTCTTTGTAATTATATCTTTGCAAAATATGGGAGCAAGGCAAGAGTCATAATCTATAAAGGGAAAAAAAAGTACCCATGTAAGATCACTCAGTGCCTTTTGAGTCTTTGGCAGGAGTTACATGACTATGGTTGACATCATAAACAATGCATTTCTATTGCCACTGGATTTTTTTTCTTTATATATCCACTCTGATATTTCCATATCAAAGCTTATAAGAAATAAGCTGTGAGTTTCACGCCATTTAAGAAGCTCCTGACATTTCCAAAGATACCCCTGGGGTTTAGAATGCGAGTCTTTCAAGGAATACTGATCTCTAGGAAATGAGAGGAGAATTTCTTGCAAAATTTTATCTAAATAAAATAACAAAGGAACACTTGTTATTCAAACTCTTTAAAGGAATTGAATTTCTTTTTGAAAAAAATAAAAGAATAACAGCAGCTGCAGGTTGCATCTTGCTTTTTGCTTTGGATTTTGTGGCAATGTGCATGCTGAGTGGGGAATTTGATGAAGAAAGTTTGTGCATAATGAGCAGAAAATTGTAAGTGATCGATCTGTTATATGCATTATTTTTGTGCCTAAGAAGAAGATAGTGAAATTATCCTTTAAATTTAAAACTATGTTAATCATTGACTTATAATTTTTCCAGTAGTTTGTTTTGTTTGCTTAACTACAAACTAGCCATCTAATGACTTCAAATCCATTATTAACCACACGGGTCCCTGCTTTGTTCTTGTTTCATAGACAAGTATTTAATCTTTCTTTTTAAATGAGGGTATGATAACTTAATACTTACCTGTCAGTGTATGATTGAGTGGGCAGAGAGTTTACAATGTTTTATTAGGTCCTTGAACTAGAAAAAATGTAGAGACATCATAAAATCATCTTTGGATTGCATATAAGAAATCGCTTTGTAAGTTCATGAATCCTTTATCCAGAGAAGCATCCATGTGTGTGTTTGTACTTAACCTGGTGCTTGGCATGTGCAGAATCTCAGTAAACCTTTGTTGAATGAATGAATAAATGAATGAATGTTGTCTTCCTACTCCTATTCTCTACTATCCAAACAGCTGCACATATTATCATAGCAAGAGATGTTCATTCACTGATTTTCCTCACATAATCACCCTAGAATAATCATATAGTTTATAACCCAAACTAGTTCACTTTTGAAAGTGAAAGGAATTCTGTTGACACATACATCGGGAAACAGACATACACCGCGACCATCTCAGGAAATTGGGACATATGGTCACCTTAAAATTGGAGGATTGTGAAGATTGCAGAGGACTAGAGAACATTTTTCTTGATTCTGTCTCACTTTTTATCTGTTTTCTTGACACTTTACTTGGCTTGCTATAATTGATCTGACCTTTTGAGCTGATTACTGAGTGTTCCCTAAACTCAATGTTTTTCTTTCTTCTTTGACTTCCCAATTTGAATTCTGCATTAAAGAGGCATTAAAAAGTTCTATGAAGAGAAATAAAGGACCTTTTGGGGCACTATTTTAATCCCTTGCCAAGCTATGTCTGACACATAGTTAGCTCAATAAATACTTTCTTAAAAATAAAAGAATGAAGTTTTGGTTTCAACATGGTACGATGGAAAACTAGTAAATACTGCACCCACATGCAGCCCATACAAGTAGCTAAAAATACACATTTAAATATGTACCTGCATGATAAAATTAAGAAACACATTTACTTAATAAAAAAAAAACTGATGAATTCTTAAAACCTGGAAAGCACGTAGTATAACATTAAATTGCAAAGTCACTCATCAGAACATGCATGGGAGTAGCACCAACAGCACTCCACAGCCAGAGTGAGTTAGAATCAGGAGCAGAGGAGATCCAAATAGCCAGGGCACCGTGCAGATAGACTGATAACTCCCCACATCCATAGCAGACACATACATATACATACACACAGCAGGAACATGCATCGCCAGCAGGAGAAGTGAGTATAAGCTTTTGTATGGAGTGACGAGTCAATTGTCAAGTGTCTATGATGCCCCCTAGGAATCAGGAGCACCTCTACTCCAAGTGCCACAGTTCACTCCTCCCTCACTCTCCCTGGAAACAGGGCAGCTGCCCCGTCCCACCATGCTATGCAAATGGCAGAAAGTCTCACAAAGAAGATCAGCTAGCAAAGCAAACTTATTTATAAGATAAAAATGATCTTACAGGTTGAGAAACACCACAAAAGGGTGACTTCTCTTTAAAAAGAAGAAAGGCCAGAAAGTAGACAAGTGAAAAACTTTATAGTAGTGGAAGTAGAATATGTTATAACATAAATCGATTTTGTATCAGGGAGACGAGGGGAATGTTCATTCAAAAAACTAGGGTGAGTGACTATGAAGAAGAACCAATGAGAAATTATGAAAATGAAGTAGGTATTCAAATATAGGTAAATAGCAAAATATACACAATTATAAAACAAAAGAAAGAGAATAGCAAAAAAAGAAAAAAAGAGAAACAGAAAGAAAAAAAGAGAAAGAAAGAAAGAAAAAAGTGAAAACAAAACAAAACAAATGAAGAATAAGACTCACAAGGTAACATTCATCCATTAGGGATTCCAAATACAGAGACTGCAGAGGGAAAAATACTTGATTACATAAAAGTCAGAAAAATTGTAAGTCTAAAGACTAAGTCCTAAAATCACAAGGACTCCCCAAGGAACAAATAATAAAAACAACAATGATGGTGACAAAAATTTGATTCTAAGAATTTCATAGTTATATCAGGCCTAAAATTCTAAGAGCTAGAAGAGAAAAAAATCAGATTACTTACAGTAGAATTATAGTCACTAGTAAATCATTGAAAACAGTGGAGTGTTTGGGCCATCTCTTTCAAAGAGTTGAGGGGCATGCCTTTAAGTCTCTAATTTTACATAAAAATAGACTCTTATTCAAATATGAAGACAGAGTAAAACTTCTCCAGGTATGCAAATCTGCAGGAAGCCTATCACCCATAAATCCTTTAACAAGAATTGTTAAGAGGATTATATTGGTTAGAGTTCTCCAGAGAAACATAACTGATAGAAAATATATGTATAGTTATGAAAGGAGATTTATTTGGTAGGCTCATAGGGTCAAAGACAGAAAGTCCACATTGGTCATCTACATGCTGGGGAGTGGGAGGATCCAGTAGGTACTCAGCACAAGAAGATGGAAGCAAAAGAACAAACAAGATCACTGAAGTAGCACCAGTCCAAGGTTGAAGGCTTTGAAGCTCACTGGAAAGTCACAGGCGCAAATGTGCATTGGAACACTGGCTGAAGAAATAAGACACAAGGCCAAAGCTGCAGCCACAAATGATGCATCTACTCAAGCAGACTGGAGATCTACAGAAATGTGCATATTTCCCTCTTCTTTCCCTTTTTATTCCATCCAGACTACAAGCCTATTGGTTGGTGCTGCCTGCAAATGGGGTGGGTCTTCCCTTCTCAGTTTTCAGTCATCCCTGGAAACATCACAAGATATACCCAGAACTGAGCTTTATTAGTGTACTGGGGACTTCTTTTTCTAGTCAAGTTGACATATCACAATTAATAGTCACAAGGATATAGCCCAAGAAGAAAACAATGAATTCTAGGAAGAAGCAATTGTATGCATTAATTGTACAGTTAAAAATTGATAAGTGAAATGAAGCTTATTTCCAAGGAAGTAGTGTTTGATTATGTTCATTATAAGCATGCCATTAAATGTAATTGAAATTCTATAATTATTTGCTTTTGTTGTACATTATGTCACTAACCAGAGAGGTGTAAACTGAAAAATCTTCTAATTAATCAGACTATGTTTCTTGCTACTAGAGAAGGGAAAGTCAGAATCCAGGACTGAGTAGGACTAGACTCTGAGAGCAAATGCACAACAGAATCCCTGACATCAGGTCATCTCTAACTTTTAACGTAGCTTCTTGAATATGTGTATTTCCAGTTTTTAAGTAGTTCTTTATGCCATTTTCAAGGATTTTTCAAATTTAGTAGTATTTTTAATAGAAGAAAATTTGATAAATAAAATTGAATATTAACAAAATATGGAGACCCCATAAATGCTCTAACTTCACCAACTTTCCTAACTCCTTTACAAGTCAAGTTCTTACAGCACCGGGGATTGAACTCACAACCTCGTGCCTGCCAAACAGGCGCTTAAGCCACTGAGCCAAATTCCCAGCCCTAGTTTTTTTGAGGCAGGGTCGCACTATGTAGCTCAGACCATCCTTGTGCTCACGTTGTAGCCCAAGCTGGCCTTGAACTCACAATGCTCCTCTTACCTCAGCCTCCTGAGTGCTGGGATTAAAGGTGTACACCACCACACCCAGCTTATAAATCAAATTCTAAAGAACGCTGAACAACATAAGGGCTTTTTCTTTGAGTATGGCCTGTTACAATGCAAGAGGCCAACAGCTTTAAAGCGTGTCTTTTGGCAGTGTAGTGTAAGAACAGAAATTTAACACCGGATGTGGTAGTACACCCCTGTAATTCCAGCACTCAGGAAGCTGAGGCAGAAGGATGATGAGTTCAAGACCAACCTGGGCTACCTACAGAGTACAAGGTCAGCCTGGACTACATATCAAGACTCTATCTCAAAATACAAAACAAAACAAAAATAACCCAGAGTTTACTGATGAGTTTGCCTATAATGAATTTTGAAGTCAGAATGTGGAATTACCCTCCACCCATTAATGTCACAATTGGTATTTGGTGGCACCTGTCCTTAGATTGCACAGGAAACTGCCATCTTCTTGGAAGCAACACTGTCCTTCCTACAGTGGGTGCTAACATGATTCTGCCTCTTGGGTGTTGGGGATTGGCCCAGGAGATGGGCTTATAACTTGGATAAAACCTCTCAAATTTTCTATTCATCACTAGAATTGAGAGAAATGAGGGATTTTTTTAAACTTTGAAATCCATATGGATGTCCTCTTGGTCACATTTATGAAGAAGAAAGTTAATAGATGGAAGGAAGGAAGCTAGAGAGGCTGATGTAAGGGGCAGAAGGATGGGGTCCTGGTGGGGTAGGTTCCTGTCTTTTACGGAATTAGTTATGCTTTTATTTTTCTGGGACCAATAAGCTCAACCTTTCTGCACAGTTAATTCAAGTTGTCTTTCTATCATTTGCAACCAAAAGATTCCTGTACACATTAGTGCTTTCCCCTGAACAGGTGCACAATAAGGTCACTGGATCCGGGGGAGCAGGCCAAGCATTTAATTCAGCATAAGTGATCAGGCTATGGAAAAGCAAGGTAAGTGGGCCAGTTCAAGCATCCTAATGGGGGAGGAGCACATGTGTGGGGGCACAGTGGACCATGTGGGAGCAATTTTGCCAACAGGAGGCAAATAACCACCACATGGCAGCAGCCCATGCCAACAGAGCACAGCAGAGGTGACAGTAGGTCCCAGTAGGAAAAGGTCTTCAATCCAGAAATTGAAAATGACATTTCGGGAATTATGTTAGAACATAGTAGGCTTTGGGACTACTGTGATCTTTCTATGATCTCATACTCGATATGCACTGGTTTTTCTGCACTCTTAAATAACATTGTCTTCTGTTCTTTTGTATTAACATAGTTCTAAGAGACTTTATGCGTGCAGTTCCAAAGAGGAAGAAGAGAATTAATGTGTCAGCCTGTTGGGCATCTTAATGGAGAAAGATTTTCAGTGTCTCTAGTGAGGAATAACACCAAGACGAATATACCTCCAAAAAGCTATTCCTAGACCATCAGGGCACAAGAATCTCCATCAAGGATTAATTCTAAAATGCTTTTCATGAAACTACAGTTTTTGTTTGTAAACATTATTTTTAATTACTTCCTCTGTGTGAGTTTCAAGGACTCTTGAATGGTAAGCAGAATTTGTATAAGAAAAAAGTTATATAACTCAAATATAATTGATTTAGAGAACAGTCTAGATTACAAATGTACCTTGATTTGTCATATATTTCTTATGCATTTTTGCCAGTTTATTTGTTTAGAGGCAGTAGTCACTTTAATCTATAAGAGAAATATTGTATAGAAAATTGATTAATAATTCCTTTCCAAATTTTCACTTATGTATCAATAGAATGGATAGCAAGAATAGGGGTGAGAAAAGCCTTCACCTTCAGAATATATCAAGGAAATAAAAGTAAACTATGTGGAACTCTTTCTAAATCTTGAGGGCCTCCAACTAGATCAGAAACACAGATAGACAAGATGTAAGAAAAGGAAAGGAAATTTGATGGCAATATATTTTTAAGAGAGCTGTTACCACTCTGTGAGTTCTCTAAGAGAAGGGATGGGTTTTTCCATCTTCTCAAACTTTGTGAGATACACTTGTTTGGGAATAACTTGTAAAATTCTGAAATGTGTTGAGAGACTTGGGACACATAGATGGATTTCTGAGAGATTAACAGTATCCCTGTGTCAACAGGACCAGAGGTGGCTATCTTGACATCATCCTGAGTTTACTGGACCAAAAGACATATGAATTGGAGCCATATGGAAGACAAAATCACCGTGTGGTCATTTTGTGTCCTATCTTGAAATACTACACAGAAAAGTGGAAGATTCTGAACATTAAGAAACTAGAAGTGAATTCAGGATTTTTATGGCATGTAACAGGATCACAAGGGACAGCCAAGAATAGAGATGCAGATCATACAAAATGAAAGTCTATCAGGCAATCTCTATGTGACTATGCAACTCCCCCTTGAAAGAAAGAGTTGGCTTTTCTCACCAGCCAGGGCCAGAGAGCTTGAAGCCAATACAGGGAGGAATCACCTCCACGTACATCTACTCGACTGGCGAGCTGAATTTTACAGATCCTCTTATTCCTTCGGCAAGGTGCACTAAGGCCCTCAGTACTCTAAAATATTTTCATCTATTCTGTAGTATGCCTGTTGTACTTCTGCTCTCATTTGTTGCATTAATGTTGCCAAATAAGTGTCAGTGTGTTCTCTTCCTAAATGTATTTATACCAGTGATATTTATTATTGTAATGAAATATTTTTGAAAAATACTATATAGCATGAAATTAATATGAAAATAAATATGGTTATTGTTTCTGTGAATTAAATTCCATAACTGCAAATTACTTTTTAAAAATAATGGCCTAGACTATGGGGTAATTCTTGAAAGTTTGCAATTAAGTGACAGAGTATACTTTTCATTCTCTCACATTTTCTACCTAAAATGCTACATGAAGAAACCAATTTCATAGGCCTATGTAATGTGAAACAAGAACAAATGTTGGCAGAAAATATACTGTCATTTTTTTCACAGAGAGTCATACTGTCAACTGTAAAGCCATAAGGTAGAAAAAGTAAATACCTCCAGAGATTCTATTGTTTGCATGCCAGTAGGGCCATATGACCATTGGAGGGCCAGTCCTTCAGTATCATCTACCACATTCTTTATGTCACTTTATTCATTCATTCAATTAATATTGACTGAGCTCCCACAGGGAGGCTGGCAGAAAGACAATGCCTCCTGCTGAACAGACCATGTGACTCACCTGACTCATCAGTATGCTTCCGCACAGGAATGCTGAGAAGGGTTAGAGCTTGAGGTGCCTCTCCTGATAAGCTCATTGTGCCAGAAAGATCACTAGCCCAGGACTGGCTTCCAGGGTTTGGCATTCAATTATTTATATCTGCAATCTGGCCTTTTCCCTCTACGATGATAGGTTCTCCCACAGCACAGTGGAGTGTTGATTACACATGTGTTCACAGGCCTGGAGAGTGGCCTTGGTCTGGCTGGTCATAGAGTGCCAGGAAGTGCTGCCCAGGGATGGAAAGATGTCTAGGTGATTCTGAGTGTATAGGGAAGCAGGTTAGTTTTTATGCATCAAGCAAATTGTATCACTGATTTCACTGGTCAATTCCTATTTGACTATTGAATATGTGCTAATTTTTCATGACACTTAATGTTTGTGAAGGGTCAAAAAATGTTAAGAAATGTTCATAATAGAAACTACAAGAGTGGTGACTACAGTATGCTGTAATTTGAAGGTTGAATGTCACACAAAGTCCCATATGTTCAAGGCTTGGTCTCTAAGGTGCCTCTATTTGGAAGTAGTAGAAATTTTAAGAGGTGGTAACTAATGGAAGGTTCCTTAGATCACAGGGAGCATACTATTAGAAGAGACTGTGGGACCTGGGACCCTTCTTCTTTCATTGTTTTTGCTCCCTGAATCCTGATGTAAGCATCTGCTGCCACTATGCTGTGCTGCCTCACCACAGGCCCAAGGCAGTGCACCAACTGATCACGAGCTTAAACCTCCAGAAGTAAAAAGTAGAAAAAGCCTTTCTCTTTATAAGCTAATTATCTTAGGCATTTCATCATAGTGACAGAAAGCTGACAGCACATCTTATTTCTATTTCTAAGGTGACTTAGATCTATCATGCAAAATTATTAATCAGATGTCTTGCTATCTCAGAAAGGTGTTCTAAAAACCAAGCCTTTATTTACATAATACTTGCAACTTCTTAAAGAAAGGTATTAAATAAACAAAAGACACACTGATATAAGGGATTGGTAATTTTCTTTTCTTTTGTGGCACTGGGGATCGAACTCATAGCCTCACACCTGCCAGACAGGTGCTTAAGCCACTAAGCCAAACTCCTAGCCCTAGTTTTTTGAGGCAGGGTCGCACTATGTAGCTTCGGCCAGGCTTGCGCTCATGTTGTAGCCCAAGTGGGCCTTGAACTCACAATGCTTCACCTATCCCAGCCTCCTGAGTGCTGGGATTAAAGGCTTGTGCCACCACGCCCGGCTGGTAAATATTCTCCATGAATTTGGGAATTCGAAAATAATGCCTACTCTGTGTGCCACTGTGTCATTAGTTTCTAACTATATTAAATGCAATGATTTTTTTCAGTACTGGGGATTGAATCCAGGGCCTTTGCATTGAGAGATATCTCCAACGCTTTTAAAAATATTTATTTATTTATTTTGAGATAGGCTTTCACTAAGTAGCTAAATTTCTTAAAGTGGGCTTGAATTTGTAATCCTCCTCTTAAGTTTCTCAGAGTACTGGGACTACAGGAATGACCACTATGCTTTGCTAAATGCAATGTCTTAAGAAGACATTGAAAATACATCTTATTTATTTCACATCACGTGGCTGCAAGTTTTTATTTTGAATAAATATAATAAGGATAGAAGAAATTTGAATGGATAGGTATTTTTTCAAATTAATTATTAGAGAAAAGAAAACTGACTTATCCTAATGTTTCTTTACTATTAATATTAATTTAAACTATTTTTATAGTTCTTTCTCAATCTATGTGAGTGAATCTTACTTGAAAAAGAACACTAAAGTTTTTACCAAACATGTGTTTGGTGATGGGAGGAAGTAGAGTCAGGGTAACCAGATACTAGTTATAATCACTCCTGATGATTGGCAACCCATGCTGGCCTTTCATCTGCTCATTAACTAATTCATTCTGCACCCACTTTTTGTCTAAGGAGGATGAGTAGAATTCCTGGGCCTCACTACTCATTCTGTATCGCTGAGAGAGTAATCACCAGAAGCAGGAACAAGCTTGAGCATGGAACAATAGGCGCCCCTTTGTTCTGATGGGCCTTGTACTTCTATTACTTGCTCTTGTCCCAGCTCCCTCTTGGGTTGCACCAAGGTTAATGTGGGAACACAAGAGTTCCTCTTATTCCTCCCTAGTCGCTACTGTAAGTTCTTTCATCCTCTGGGGTGAACTCCGAGGCACTTGCCCTGGTGTGGAGGCTGTGAAGGGACCCAGCAAGGACACAGCTATAAATGTACTGTCTTTGACTGAACTGGATCATTCTTGTGGACACAAGTGACTCTGCAGTCCTCCAGAATTTTGTTATTGGCTGGTAACAATATTTGCAAGTGAGAAGAAATGCTATACAGACTTTCATGGCCACAGTTTCACTTTCTACAGTTTCAGTTACCCAATACTGGCTACAGTCCAAAACTATTATATGAAAAACTCCAGAAATATAAAATTCATAAGATTTAAATTGTGCATTTCTCTGAGCAATATAATGAAATCTTATACCATCTCACTCTGTTTTGTCCTGCCCTGAATGTGAATCATCCCTTTGTCTAGCATATCCATGCTGTAAATGCTACCCACCCATTAGTCACTTAGTAATCAACTCAGTTACTAAATCAACTGTTGCACCAGTCAGTGTTCACTAGAGGAACATATTTATTACAAGATAAGGATTTATAACGTAGGCTTACAATGGCATGCAGTGATTCCTTTCCCATCCTCATCTCAGTCTGGGAAGTTTATATTTATAATCCCATGGAGAAGTAATTGGAATTCTAGTGAGTTAATTCCAATCTACTACTTCCAGAGCAACCCAAGGCAAAAATAAAGACACTAAGACATATATATATATATATATATATATATATATATATAGTTTTGGGGAACCAAGGCGGTCCTAAGTCTAGCCAAGATGGTGATTCACCAGAACAAAGGCCACAACCCAGGGCCCAACCCAGGTTTTATTAATTCTTCATGAGAGGAGTGACTTGGGGATGAGTGACAGTGAGAGTGGCAATAAATACATGACTGCTGTGAGGTGGGCTAGGTAGGAAGCCTGAGATCACCTCTGCAATATGCAGGGAGCAAGAAATGCAGACAGAATAATCCACATAACAAAACTGAGGCAGTATCTAATATTTTGGGGCCAGTGCTTCATCTCTGATGTACAATCTTTTTTGCCCTGGGAAGTCATAGCTTCTTTCCTGGGGCTTGGTCTTAGCCAACAGCATGAAGCACAGCTCTCCATCCTGCCCAGCTCAACCATGTCTTTCTGGGAGTCACTGGGTAGGGAAACAGCTACTGTCACCTTGCTTCAAAGATTACACATCAGTTCCTCAGCCAGCCCAATTAACATTGCTTGAAGCCAATTAAAGGAACAGAGAAATAGCTTAGCCAGATCTGTACTATCAATACATGGAAATAGGGCCAAGTTTACCCAAAATGGAGATAGCTGCTCTTCTTTCAAGGAGAGTCATCTGGGTGGTTCCCCACAATGGCACCTGCACAGTCAGGTGTGAAAGAATGCAAAAGGTCTATCTACACAGAGGAGATCTGAAGGATTCAGTCAAAAGTCAAAGGACTGGAGCTCACTGCAGAGTCCCATGCAAGTCCATGTCAGGAAGCTGAAGGGTCTGAGCTGCGAGGCTGATCAGTCTGCACTGGAAACCTGGAGATGGATGTCTGAGGTGATGGTAAAGGTCAAGTTCCTCTGAAAAGGCAGAAGACTCCCTTCTTTTCTTTTCATTTCATCAAGGTTACAAGTCTACAGGTTGGAGCCACGCACTCCCAGGGTGGGTGCTCCCTCTTCAGTAAGTCCATCATCGAGCAACACCCAGAAGCATGTTAAACCAATCAGCTGGGCATTCCTAACTCAAATTGACATCACAGTTAACTATCACAACTGTCACAATACAGCAGTGCTTGTGTTAAAATAGTGTTTCTTTTACTTAATAATGCCCTAAAGCACACAAGTACTAATAAAAAAAAAAGGCATCAGGGCATAAACTACAAAAGAACAGATTATCTCTGGTACTATGTGGCAATACAACAGGGCATATAGGAAAAAAAACATAATACGCATATGATTCATATATGATTCAGTAATATCTACAGTCTCAGGCATCCACTGGGGAATCTTAGCAAATATCCCCATGGATAAGAAAATACTACATAAAACTACCACTGGCAACACTTGATAGAAGGCAGACACTACGCTGTGTGTGTGATACACTCAGTCTCACTTTGCTCAAAGAATATCCCCATGAGGTTTGTGCTATTTTTATTCCCACATAGAAACTGAAGTCCACAGAGTTTAAATAGAATCTTGCAACTAAAAAAGGAGAACATGATGAAAGCATAAGACTATCTGAATTCACAGTCTATACCACTAACTCATTATCGGGAATAGTAACTAAATGGGAGGGACTCTAAAAGCAATTCTCACCCTTGAAAATATTTTAAAAATCTAAGCAATAAAAATATATATTTAAAAACCTTGAAATAGGCAAAATTGATAATATTCAACTGCTCAATCTATAATCATGGCAATTTCATATGATTTGATCGTATGTATTTGTACATCTTTCTATAAAAGATATTCACAGGTGGGAAGAACACATTTCAGAACATATTCTTATTGGGAACCCCATGTATTTCCCATGATTCATATATTTTTTGTTGTATTAAAGAGAAAGGAAAATAATCAGAGTAATATAGGTTCAGCATAAGTCTATATAATTAAGGCAGAGGGTTTCCACGTATTATAGTTTTATCAGTTGGAGGTAAAAACTGAGAACTCTTTGTAATTGATGCAGTTAACTCTGATAAAAACTGAAAATTTGACATGGAATAGATAATAATGCAAAAAAAAAAAAGCAAAATAACCCCCAAAACACCACTATAGTGCAGAACAAGATAAGATCATCTGAACCAGGCTTAAGGAGAGAAACACTTCTGTGGTCACTCTTGTGGAAATTATTTACAATTTCCTGTGCATTATTTATGACTAACATAATTATTTAAAACCACAAATACAGTTCTTTCATGATATACATGCAATATTCTTGTCCTTATAAAATTCTAAATCTTTTCAGTGCTGTGCTACTTTTGGATGCTGTTAACCAAGTATGTCAACATTCTCTGTCTTACAGACACAAGAAAATAGGAATGGATTTTCTAAGACCCTTGTGGCTGGATGAGACTTATGACCAATTTTACTTTATTTGTTCTTGCTTATTTTTGTTTGTGTGCTTGTTTTGTTTGTTTGTTTGTTTTGGTACCAAGGATCAAACTCACAACCCCACACTTGCCAGGCAGGCGCTTGTGCCACTGAGTTAAATTCCCGGCCCTCTTATAACTAATTTTAGACAATGATTTGTGAATAGAATTAATGCAAAATACTTCTGAATTGTTGAGTGACTGGTGTAAACTGCTTTGTTCCTCTGGCATGGTAGCTAACAACATTTGATACAAATCAGTTTTCCAAGTATAGATCCTGGTAGAAGGATATTTGGAGCAAAGGTCCCATATATTTGGAGCAATGGATATATAACCAACAGAGAAATGAACATTAGTATAACATTATTAGGGGGCTGTTTATTACAGAAGTATACCTTATTGTGACTGACACAGGTATTTCAGATAGCCCAATTATATTTTAAAATCCCATTCTGAAAATTCAGGTTGAACATACCTTATGCAGATATTTGTACTGATTTCGATAGACAGACTAGGTATGTGACTTTCAAAATGGTGCCTGAAAAGTGACTGACTTCAGTGTGTGTGTAGCTGTCCCTTCTATCCACAAGTAGGATCCTTTGTGTCCAATAACCATTTCTTGAATGAATTATCCTGATTGAATCAAAGCTTGTACAAAGAGTGGGAGAGTACACAGCTTAATGGGAAATAGGATTTTAGAGGAAAGTAAAGCTCCATCACACACACACACACACACACACCCTGCAATTTACCATGGAGTCAAAGTACCTACATTCGCCTCCCTCGTTTAACCTACAATATTGTCAAGATGACACTCAGAAAGGCTAAAATTCCATAATAACCCATTGATATTTTGGCAAGAGTTTACTAACTAGAAATGCAAAGAGCTAGAGGGAATAGCATACATTATGGTCAAATCTTAAAACAAGAAAGAGACACTAAAAGTTCAAAACACTGGAGAGTTCTCAAATAAACTAACTTCACACAGTGAACAATAAATAACACAGGAGACATGGGGAAACATGAAAAACTGATTTTGCCAACTTCAAGATTTCATCTTGGAAAAGAGCCAAATTTAACACTGATTTCAAATGAGATTCTTCTTGAGAAAAATCCCCATAATTAGAGATGTCTATCAGTAATATAAAAAAGATCTTTCTATCAAGATCCCTGACTCTATAAATATGTAAATGTATGCCACTTGCAGTCTACTAGGTAAGATTTATCTATTCATCAACTGCTAACATATAGCATTTTTTCCAATTTATTAAATTAATTATTAAAATTTTTATTGAAAAGCGTCTTATTAGGCTATCCTACAAAGACTCCTTCCATTTCAGCAAAACAGTCATATTGTACTGAATTCATATCTTTGTGATTCAAAGTACTATTAAGTTCAAGCCATGCCTAAAAATCATGTTAGAGGATACCCCAGAAAATATGTACAAAAACAACATTTATCTTAAGGGGAAAGTATAGGATAAAACAAGACAACATATCTTGTTGACAAGAGAAATAGAAAGCACCTACACACACACCACACACACTACACTGGCTAGTAGGGTCTTTTGAATGAGTTAGCCATTGCATAGGTAATTTATGCAGCTCTTGTAACACCCAGACACTAATGCAAATTTCCTACTTAAGAATGCTGACCTTCACAGCACTAAACCAGGGCCTAGTAACTGGAAATTTCCCTTCAGTTTTACATGGAGCAGTCACATTTTAAAGCCTGTCATCCTGCATAGGGGACTACCATTTATCTGTCATTAATATAACTTTTAGAATTTAAATTACATAGCCTATGAGATAATCTTTAGCAGCAAGTAATTGTGGATTATAATTTGTTTCTTTCTTTGAACACAGCACTACAAGACTCTGAACCTTATCCATTGATTCTGATTGAGGGTCCTTGCTTGGAAAGATTGGTCAAAACATAAAATTTTATAAGTAAATGAAGGTGAAATCTTTACACCTTAAAACTTTTATTTAAACCAAGTTGAATTTTTAAAAATGTGTTAACACTTGTGTTTGTTGCCTTACTGTTATAATTTGCTATGGCTGCTATAACAAAATATCACAGATTGAGTGGCTTAAACAACAGAAATTTATTTTCTCATAATTTTGTAGGCTACATGTCCAAGGTAAGGTGTAGTCAGTTTTAGTTTCTGCCTAGTCTTTTCTTCTTGGTTTGCAGATGGCCACTGTTGTGCTGTGTCCTCGCTGTTGTGCTTTTTTCTGCACATGAACATTTTGCATCCTTTTAAAAATGTATTTAGTAAACAAATTCAGATGTTCTTACTCAACTTTAAAATTACCTAAACAGATAATTTTTTTTTGTCTCTACTACTTCCCAGAATTATCTCTAAAGTTAGAAGCAAGATTTTCTTTATAAGGAAGACCTTATTGATATTTTATATCTTCGTTAAAAGTTTCTCACTCCTGTCAGACATTAGGTGCTTTGAGTTCATGTTTCTGCCCCGTGAAGTTAAATTATGCATGTTTGCAGATGCTAAAACTTTTTTTCCTTGCTCTCACTCTTTTTATTCTGCAATGCTAGAGACTGAACCCAGAATCTCAAACATGTTAGGCAAATTCTACCTCGAATGACATGATTCTACACATTGAAAAACCTAAGTAAGACAGGTGTGGTGGTGCACACATAATTCTAACACTCAGGGTGCTAAGGCAAGCAGATCCCCTAGTTTGAGGCCACTATGGGCCACACAGTGAGTTCAATGCCAGGCTAGGAGAGGAGGAAAGGGAAGGCAAGTGGAGAGGAGGGGGAGAAAGGATGGGAAGGGCCTAAATACTTCAACAAAGAAATGTTAAAATTTACCAACAAATTCAGTTAAGTTACAGTACACAACAATCATCATACAACAAGTAGCATTTTTTTTACCTCAACAATGGATTTGTTGAAAAAGAAATTAAGAAAGCAAACCAATAGCTACAAAAATATTTAGAAATACAGTTCACCAAATAAATGAAAGAACTCTACAACAAAAACTATGGAACATGATGAAAGAAATTATAGATCATGTACACAAAGAATGAAAAGATATCCTGTGTTCATAGACCAGAAGAGTCAACATGGCTAAAACGAACACACTACCCAAAAGAATCTATAGATTTAATGCAATTCCTATAGATTGTTGATTTTCTAAAAACTTTGGGGATTTTATTTTGTTTGATTTATAGGTGTTGCTCAAAAAAAAACTCTTAAGGAAAAAAAACTTACAAAAAAGTCTTAACTGAAATTGTCTCAAAAACCTTGAGAAGTGGAAACCCTGGTTTTAATAATAGGGTGCTGCTTTTCTCATATAAGGTAATTCTGGAGGTGGTACAGGAGTTTAGGGGCATCACTAAGAAACTGGGCAACCTTCAGTGTGTCAGCATTGTTTTTTTCTTATGAGAGGCAAAATTTTAATGTCTTTTCTATCTACATGCCTCTTGAAGAAACTATTTAAAATTTTCTTACTATTGTCTAAATCAGATACTGTAATAACTCAAAAAACAATTTAAAACACAAATGTAATTTTAAAAAATTTCTTAAAATCTTCATTCATTCATTCATTCATTCATTGACCAAATACAGATTTTTATCCCAGTGTGGATAAGTATTATGATATAGATTGAAGGGGAAATAACTCAAGAGAGCTCACCACAATGTAAGTCAAGAGCTGAGCTATTTTAGCAGCTGTTTTCTTTCTTCTTTATCACTGTCATCTCAGTTCTTTGCTGTCATTGGTTTGGTCAATGCCTCTATTCTGCACATTTTTTCCTAACTTTATTTTAATTATTTGGGTTTTTTTCCCTTTTTTCAACCACATTTTTCTTTGTTTTCATCTTTTCCTATCCTTTCCTTTGTTGGAGTGGTATGATTTTGCTCTGAAAGATTTTGCCAAATAACTAGAAATCGCCGTCCTTCTCTCATTAAACATCATTTTTTTGTGTGTGTTTGAACACTCTTGACAATTTCACTGGTGTTTCATTTGGATATTCATCTTAGTTTGAGAGTGCTTGATGCCTGAACAAAGGATAAAACAGCCACATGGTGCACCTGAAAAGTACAGCAATTCCAAGAAGTATATTTCCTCTAGAAGTTCAATGTGGTATCCACTGCACTACAGAGCTTAAGAAGAAGATGAAAAGAGAAAATAGAAGGTAAAAATGTACATAAAACTTTTATAAATAAGGAAAAGAGGTGTCCAAGGGTGGGAAGGAGAATGGACAAATAGAATTAAGATACATCATGTACAGGTGCAAATTCTCTATGATGAATGTTATCATTATGTATATGAAATGTACCAATACAATTAATTTTAAAAAAACAAAAGAAATATATTTTCTGTTATTCTTCTTTTGAACTGTAGCATCATCTCTTGAGAAGCATGTTAGCCTAATAGTAAAGGGCACTGGAGTCAACCTGCCTAGATTCTAGTTGTAGTATTATCACCTATTAGCCATTTGTCCTTGGCAACAGAGTTTAAGTATTCGTCTTACAAAGTTGC
This sequence comes from Dasyprocta punctata, assembly GCA_004363535.1. Taxonomy (NCBI): domain Eukaryota; kingdom Metazoa; phylum Chordata; class Mammalia; order Rodentia; family Dasyproctidae; genus Dasyprocta; species Dasyprocta punctata. The sequence continues at coordinate 17,997 of RJWM01016841.1, read as the reverse complement.
TAGGATTAAATAAGTTGACCTAAAGAAATGGTACCTAAAATATAACCAAAATGTGGGGACAGTTATTACTTCTGAGAGGTCAGTATGAGCACAAGTGGATGTTAAGTCATATTGGATAGATAATATATGCCACAACTTGTGCGAAAAGGTGTTACTATGACTTAGATTCACCAGTAAAGTCTTCAGAGGCCCCAGTGAAGATAGTCTTCCACCAGAGAATAAAAACAATAAAAATCTGAGCCCTATGAGGAATATGTTGAATGAAGGAGACAGGAATACATATGGTAGACATGCTCAACAGTGAGCCTAGAAGTGGTAGTTCCTGGTGGAGAGGAAGCTCTGGGTCAGTAGATGAATGGGGTTGGAGGTGAGAGAGTGGCAAGTTCAGGAGTTCAAGTCCATGCGAGACATAGAAATAGGTATTTTCATTCTCCCAATATTTCTGAGCATCTTTCTTTTTTTTTCTTTTACTAATATTACTTTCAGTGACTTTATTTCCAGGCTAGAGCTTTTTAAATCCTTACCTCCTTTCAGATTACTAGGAATGATTCTATTTTAGCATTGCCCACATCCTTCAAGAAAATTCACTAACAAATCAAATATGTCATTAACAAAATATTAAATCACAATGAACTGCCAACAAACAGAAGATGAAATCACTCTTAAGCAGAGCAATAATTAATTGTTTGTAGTTCTTCAAGCTGAGTATTTATGAAAAGGAGTTCAAGTAATCAGTTTATTTCAACTTTACATTTATCTTCTACCAGCTACACATGAAAGAAATATGCTTGACATTTTATGTACCTAACAGAAACATAAATATGTTTTACTTCAAATTGTAATGAAATATTTACATTTATGTTTTATGTTTAAATGACAAAGTAAGTAGTACAGTATTAAATGATACAAAAGCTTATTTATGTTAGGGATAAATAGATTAAGAAGTTAGAAGTATTATTACAACCATTGATAATATTTGAGTATACCTTTAAAATATGTAGCACCGAGCTACGTGAAGGGAGGGGAACACTTCTTGACACAAAAAAATTATGATTATAGTACAGAGACAAGAATGACCCAAGGTTATCTGGAACATTATGAAAATTACAGGCTGGATCACCCTGAGGAAACCCAAATGATAAGGTTTTTGGACAGGAAGTTAAAGGAGAACCTTCAATGACAGATGAATATTTTTTCTCTGAAACAGTAATGAGCCTTTATTCCATGTGCCACAGCCTGACTCCCTGACAAAGTCATATAAACTTTCTAAATGATTCAAAGTACCTTTTGGAATGTAGTGTTTAATATTAGACACTGCTATTTTTAAATAAGTGAACCTTCTCAAAATTCATGGTTTGGGATAGAGATTTTTGCCCCTGATACATATTTCCTTAAGTGGTTCCTCAGCTACTAGTTAGTTGTATCCAATTTTGCCTTATTCATCGTAACATTTCCCTTAAAACCTCACTTTCTTCTTTTCCTACTTTATTTTTTAAAAAATTTTACATGCTCAACTGTTTTTTTTTTTCATGTGTGTCTCCTAGCATCTAGAGATATCAAAAGGCATTCTTAGTTATATGCAAACAAGAAATTCCTTTCTCCTAACTTATTTACTCAGCAAATATTTGACAATGAACTGTTTTGGAAAACTAGTTTAAGCACTTATAGAAGTTAGTAGGTAAAATATACAAAAATCTCTGCCCTCAGAGAGCTTTGATTGAATAGAGAGAGACAATAAAAATAAACCATGCAAAGATACACTGATTAATTTCTGATTCTACAAGCAGAGAAACACATATTCATAGAGATAAGTGTACTTTCCAAAGTCAGTCACACAGTTTATTGAATGGTAAAACAAAAACCAAACCCTTATGCTACCATCACAAATATACACAGTGGTACCCAAGGTGCATATCTTTTGCTTCTACCTTTATTTATTTATTTTTTGTTTGTTTGTTTGGGTTTTTTTTCTTTACAAGTTCTATGCATTCCTTTTCATTTTGGTTTTGAAAGTTTGGAATTAATGTATGTTAAGGATTCACTGGAAATAAATGTAAAGGTCTCTAGGATTAACATATATTACTAATTTTTATACCTCTAGGATTAACATCTATTACTAATACTTTCATCTCTGATCATGAATTCATGGTCCTCTTCACTTAGGTGATTGATTCTAAAAGTTATAAACATCAATTTTTTTATGTGTAAACCACACCATAGCTGATTACAAAGGTCAGCCATAGCATGACTTGTTCAGAAAAGTATTCCTTCCAAACAAATAAAGATTCAGCAATAAATTGAGATTCTTGTTTGGCATTTTCAGGCTTTTTCTTCACTAATTCTTTTTTTTTTTGTAATAAATACTAATCTTGTAATAAATACTAATTTGTTTATAATAAATTTTACATTTTTATTTTAAAGGGAATGAAAGAGAATAATATAATAAAACAAAATAGTGAGAACACTATATTGGATTTCAAAAATAAGACAGTAGGGAATGTACTATAGTTACTATATTGCATATTATTATCCTCTAAATAGTTACTCAGAGTACCAGCTTTAGGCTTGCAAAGTCAATCAAACAATACAAGTTTAGGGTACTTATTTTTGTACTGAGATTTGAACTCACAGCCTCATGCTTGCCAGGCAGGCACTTGTACTGCTGATGTATATCCTGGGACCCTAGGTTGTTTCTTTACTTTAGTTGCTATCATCTTAGTCTATGTTCCTCCAAATAAGCTAGTTGCTTGCGGGGAGGTGTTCTTTTCTCCCTGACCATGCACCAGCTGCTTCATGGGAGGAAGGATATGGCATCCATCCTGGTTCTCCCCCTGGTCAGCGGGGTCCCAGGGGAGGCATGGCTTCTCTTTACTAATTCTTATTTGTCCAAATACTCGCAAGACAGTTGAACTCTCCGCTTACAAATAATGAGGAATTTACTCCTACAATTCCAAGTGAGAAAATTGAGTTTCTTCCATTTGTTTCCTAAATTTCTTTGATAAGAGCACCTCTACTTTAGGAGGCTGCACTTTTGTTTTGCAGTGGATTTATTTTATCACTTTAGTAACATTAAATTATAATGCTGCCAACCAATGAACATTCATTTGTAAAGTATATTTATATTAAGGAATTTCCTTGGCATCTGATTTCTACACATTCAAATATTCATGTGAAAATTAATATGTTGATGATTGAGTAAATCAATGAATAGAAATAAGTATAAATAAAATATCATGTTTATAGACTTCTACATCTTATTATCTGACTCAAAAACCAGAAGATACTGTTTGGAGTATTAAATCGAACTATCATTTGTTTTTGTTTTTGTTTTTGTGGTATTTGCTTTGAGACAGGGTCTTACTATGTAGTTCAGTCTGGCCTTGATCTCACTATATAGCCCAGGCTGGCCTTGAACCTGAGGCAATCCTCCTACTTTAGCCTCCCAAGTGCTGAGATTACAGATGTGCGCCACCTCATCTGGGTCTTTTTTTTTTTCTTCTCATTTTTGCTGCCTGTTAATTAAGCACACAGGGTAAGAAATAACCTGGACAATCACTTATCGTGAAATATTTAAATAATTGTTATAATAAACAGATGATACTTAGAATGCAGAGGAACAGAAAATCACATGAGAGATTCTGGACAAATAGCAGCTGTCCAAGGTGCTGATACACAGCAACTGTCAAATGTAGGAAAGACGGAAGAAAGGAAGGTGAAGATAGAATTAATCGAAGGAAAAAAAAGAATACCATTTTTCATTGTGGAAAAATCTTGGTAGCCACATAAGCAAATTTTCCAATTCTTTCTGTGCCACCTATTCCATATGCATGATATATACAATAAATGATTTTTAAATTCTAATACAGGCAGAAACTGTACAGGGCAGTACACAAGCTGTATATGACTTCAAAATCTTTTTCAACCTTGAAACCTTCATTTCTTCTATGTATTGATAGAGTAGATAACTGATCATTTATGATACTAGTGATACCCCTACGTGATGCCCCTCAACTTCTCACAGTTATGGGATTGGGCACTACAGGTTTCTTACTGGGTCTGCACACTGTAATTTTCTGCAGTTAATGTCAGTGAAGTCTGTGGCAATGACTGGAATAGGAGTTAAAGAGAATTTAGGATTCAAGCAGTTTAAAGTACAGAAATGTCATCCAGTGACCCCACAGCCCACTTTTAGGAAAGTATACACAAGAAAAGTTGTGCATCAAGAGCTAATGTCTTTGGTTTAGCTTGGAATCCTAACACTTTTTTCTAGTACTGACCTTGTGGCAAGTAGTAATTTAAACTTGCTGAGCCTCACATTCTTCACCAGCACCATGGCACTAGCCATAGCTACCTCTATACATCACTGTGAGGGTTACACAACATTGTTTATGTGAAAGTTCTGTGTAAATATTCTGTTACTATGAAAGTATTATGAGAGATAGTATGTGCCCAAGAGGAAAGCAGATTGGAAGAGATAAGAAAAAACAATATTGCCTTTCAATTTTTGCTATATGACATGCTATGCAAATATAAGGTCTTACTTTTTACCATGGCTTACGTGTACAGATGAAAGGTTTGGAAATATCAGGACCAAATTTCTATAAAAGATTTTCATTAATAAATAAAGCAGAGAAAAATAATGGAAGAATGAAATATTTTCCTGCAGCCTTTCCACTTATTTATCTTAGACTGGCAAGTAAATATGTATAAAAATGTGTGTGTGTGTATGTGTATCTACCATGTGATTGTGTAATGAGTGTAAATTACATTGTGGCTATGTGTGCATAAGTGTGTGTATGTTATATGTGTCTTTGTATAGTTGTCATATGTATATGTAGATGTGTTTTCCTAGTGCATATGACATGTGGGTGTGTGTAGAGTCATTTGCACACATGTAGTATGGTGTTGTGTGTGTGCACATGTCTAAGACTCTGGAAGTAACATTTTAGCTGAACATGTGTTCTTAGGAAGAGAATTTCCTTAAGTCCACTTTTAAAATTCTGGTGTCACAACTTGATTTCTACTCATTTTTAAATATATCTTGGAGCCTACACAGTAAACAGAAAACTTCTAAATTAAACATTAATATCTGATATCTTGTCACATATTTCATAAAAGACATAAATGCTAAATATAAAAGATTGCAAGACTAAAAGCATTTCAAAGAAGTGGTGCTAATTTTCTTCCTACTTACACATTTTTTCTAAATGTTCATGTAAAACATATTAAATTTTTATTAACTTCAAATATAAGATATAAAAATAATAAATTCATGTAGGATGAAAGACAATGAGAGAATTTAACAGACATTTGTTTGAAATATGTGTGTTTTCAATTTTAAATAAACATTAAAGAGAAACAGAGCTGTATCTTTTCTAGTGGGTCACTTTTTATTCTCATTGTCTGGTTGATTTCCTGAAATGAATGACTGCTGATTGATAACCTTACAGCATGAAGTAGTAAAATGAGGTACTTAGCACTAGCACTTAAAGAAAGACATTATAGTTGTTTTATGATAGCAATGATTGCCTTTTTTGCTTTAAAATTGTATTTCTGAAAATTATGCCATCCTTATCTCAGGTGGCATCCTATTCAGCTTTCACGCAACAGTAAGCATCAAATTGAGGCAGAAAGTACTTGCACAGAGCTTAGTTTTTATTAGCAATTTTAAACAACACTATGAAAAGTATTCAACAGAGAATATGATTTAGTCTGTGGATTTATTTGAAACATTAGGAAAGCTAAGTGAAGATATTTTGCTGACCTAGCCATTGTTCAGACCGATGGCTTTATCTTTACTATTTTTCAGTGTTTAAAATCCAGGTCCTTCTTCATAATTTGTATCACCAATGGTTCATTTAAGATTTCCAAAATGCCTGGAGCCTAAAATAGGGTTATAAAATGTCCTCAAAATGAATCACTGAGTATATTTCTAGCTTGATATTTCTTTTTAAGCTATTAATTTGTGTGAATGTGTGGTGCAAACAGGCACACACATAATTATTTGTTGTATTATCTGGCCTTTGGTCTTCGCCATTTCTAAATGCTGCTACTACCAAGAACATCTTGAAGTTAAATGCATGTCCAAAAAAAGAGAGAAATTATTTTTGCATCTTTTCATAAGTAAATTAATAACCCTATGTAAATTGATTTCATTTCGTATTCTTTTAAAAAATTGATTAAAAATTTGGAACAGTCCAAAAGAACTTGATGATGCCCTTTGAACAGTCCAGTTTTAACCAGTGCTTGTCCATTGCACTGAGAATAATGAGTGCTGGTACTGTGCTCCTCGTCATCACCATTAAGTTGTGGCTTGATCACTTCTGTAATAGACCACACAAAAACCAGAACTGTTATGGTACTGTGGTGAGACTAGAACTTTAACCAAAAAACAAGAGTTCCAAGTATAACAAAAATTGTATTGATGCTGCAATCGGTTGTTTGGTTTGACATTCAAATCATATCTGAATATAAGGGTTCAACACACAAAATAGTACACAGAGTAATAATTTAGAAAATGTCAGAATTCACAACAGTTTATTCTCACTTGGGTGTGACATTTGTCAAAAAAGCAATACAGCTCTTTGCAATTTTGTTATTAGATCTTTAAAGTAAATTCACAGAAAGTGAGCATTCCATGTCATAATTTCCAATTTTTTCGATGTGAGACATTGGAAATATAATACTTAACAGCCATAATTGTCTAAAAAAAACCATTGCCACATGTTCAAACATGGTGTTAGAACACTGTTTTAATAGCCTTTTTGAATCAAAGTCTTAAGTTTATTGACTTATTATATGGAAATATTATTTCACATCAACTACGGTTTTGCTTAAAAAGAACAAAGGAATTAGGAAATGAACTCTAACTCAGCAACAAAAGGATATGATTTACCATACCCTGAAATAATATTAATTCCCTTAATGAAAAGTAATATACTATTCAAACTTTTTATAATGAATACATATTCCTTTTGTGCAGTGAAAATCTTTTACTGACATACATATACAAAGAAGTGCACAAATCTTTACTATACACCTTAATGAATTTTTGCAAAACCAACTTAACTGTGTAACCAGGATTCCAGCCAAAATACAGGAAGGGCACTGTCAGTATTCCGGAATTATAACTTCTTGTAGTTACTACCACATTTACTTCAAGGGTAAAAATTACCCTGGCCTCTAATACCATAAGTTACTTTTGACTCTTTTTGAAGTTAATATAAATGAGGAAATATAGCTGGTTTATTATATCTTTGATAGTTTTCTGAAGTGGTTTTGCCAAATTCTAATCTTAGCAACAGTATATCAGAATTCCAGTTTTTCTCAGGCTCACCACCATTTGACAGTTTGCATGTTTCACTTTTATAATAACAATAATAGTTGCAGTTAATAATTGTAAAACTTTCTCAATTCAAAGGAAAAATATATGAGGACTGATCATTTACAAGAAAAAATAGTTAAAAATCATATGATAGACTACAAATATTTTAATTCCTAAATTTTTATTATCAAAATGTTTGTACATATAAAAATTAGAAAATAATGCCTACATTTAAAAATGGCTAGAATTTTCCCAAAATGTTTAAACATTTTTTATGAAGTATTAAAGTAAGTTACACATGTCAAGAAAGTTCAAACTAAATGTTTTGGTATATGTCTCTATGACCGTAAGTCTGTTTTCCTATGGAACCATAATACTACTAAGACATCTAAAAATAAATCTTTTACATCTTATACAATATACTTTTTCTTTTTGGTTCTTCAAGACAGGGCCTCACTGTGTAGTTCAGGCTGGATTTGAACTCATGTTGATTCTCCTACCTCAGTCTTCTGAATGCTGGGATTACAGGCATGTACTGCCATGCTCAGCATACATAATATATTCTTAGGTTTATTCTACTTATGCGAACATGTGTTTTTCAACTGTCTCATTTAATACAGAATTTGCTTAAAGCCCACATACTGCATATCTTTCCATTTGGCTGTACTTTTTTGAAGTTTTAATCTAAGAGTACAACACTTGCTTGGAAATGACATTGACTTACCAAATAAGCAAGGCTAGTTGTTTGTTGGATGTCTCATCTGTATATGCCTGACCATTTCCTCAATGTCTTATTAACTTACAGCTCTGTCTCAAGTATTTCTTGTAGACTGAAAATTAGATGAGGAATATTTTGGAAGAATATTATGGGTCTGTGATCTTCACATTGTGCTCCCGGAATGCAGACCACTCTGTTGTCTCACCATTGTGATGTGAACGCTGGATGAAGATGGTGGAACAAGATGGCAACTTCCAGAGCTTTTTAATGTCAAATTATGTATCTATTTTTCCAAACAAATTAGCCTGGATGATGATTCCAACATTTTCATATTAACAAAAATCTTTTAAAAGATTAGTGCATGTTGTTCTGTTTTGGGTATTTGTTATACACGTTTAACACGTCTTGATCATGGTCAATTCCATTACCCACCTTCCTTTTCCTAGCCCTTCCCCCATTTCTTTTTTCCCTGGTCCTCTTTCCCATTTTCCAAAGTCAACATTCTAATTTCCTGGTATCTCTTCTTTATTTTATTCATTCAAGAGCTAAATTATGCTTAATACACATTAAGATGCAAGGTATGTCTTGGCAAAATTTTCAGGGAAGATTTATCTATAGCATCTACTGCTCCATTGTAATATCTTTGACTCGTCCCTTTCTTTGTCCCCAACATACCCTGTGCTTTCTACTGACCTCCTAGGTACAGTCGTGCTAAGCAAAAGATGACAGCTTGTAGGAAAGGTACGTTGAAAGAATTCGAGTACTAAAATCCTGTGTACAACCTACACAAGCTGGAGAAAGGATATCAATATCCTTCTGTATTACTGTCTGTGCAGTGACCTTCACTTTCAAGTTTTTCTAACAAATACTGGCTATTGTATCAATTACTTTCTCCACTGACAATGTCCTCTGAGAAATAGTTGATGTTACAAATGTGAAATAATTGTTTACTATTAAAAATAGCTATTAGTCACCATCTGATGGGACTGTTAAAAACAAGGCAATAACATGGAAAACAGTTTTTTAGTAGTGTTTCAATAGTTTGAAGGAAGCCATCATAATGAGACAAGATTCTGATTCTGCCAATATACATGAGCTGCACAATTACTTAGTCAACATTTGTCTCTTCGATATACTGTGTCAATACCTGATGTTGTTTTACTGTCCAAGGAGACATCACCGGGTCTCAAGGGTGGAAAAAGTCTAGGAGAATATTAAGCCCAGAATATGAGGGATGGACATTCACTATGTGCTCAGCAGCCTGGAAATTGTTGTTTAATATTAGTTTATTAGATGATTGCTGAGCCAAAAGGACATAATATCCATTATGGAAATATTCAGTTCTGGATACAGTGCCCCAACACTTATTAATTCCAAGCTGAATATCAAGTGGCATATAACCAAAATGAAACATGTTCAAATAGACAAGTACTTTGTCATGAAAAAGCAGGACCATTTAGCAAGTAGTACATTGTATCCTACAATTGACAGTGGTTTTGCTTGAATAATATTAAAGACTCAAGAAATAGAAAGTGGTAGTCGGGGGACAAGGTGACTAATGTGGTGAGAAAGGAAGAGTATGTCACTATTAGCTGTGAAGCTCACCTCTATTTAAGCAAATGTTCTAAGATGCAGCACAATTTGTGCAGACAACTGGTGGTCATACATTTCAAGTTTTCCAGGTTTAGAAAAGAAATTATCTTCTTTGTAATGTTATGCATGATAGTAGGTGATTTTTGTACAATTCATTGGTTTATCTACTCACTTTAGCATTCTGAAAAATAAATCTGTGACTCTGTGATACAGCTTTTATGTAGCTTTCAGTTTCACAAAGTTGATCTAACAAATTTATTATACATAGTAGCTCACAGAGAATGTAGGATTTTCTATTTTATGAGTGTTTCTGTGAATTTGAGAGAGTACTTGTCATATAAAATTTGCCTTCTTTGCTTCCAAACCCTGTACACTCTCTAAATGACAAGTGTGGGGAAGATTCTTTTGTCCCCATTTCCCATACCTGAAGCTTATCTTTCTTTTCATATCCTAGCACAGTATTCAGCATAGAGCAGATGTTTATTAAATGGTTGTTGAATGAATACATGAGAAAATTAATGACTATTAATAAGTGTATGTTCTGGGCAAGCCTTGAATCTTAGATGGTAAGACTGTATACAATTTGGTCATTTTAATAATTTTCCAAGCAATTGAGTCTAATCTTCCAATCATAGCTTTCTGTGGGAGTGGTAGCAGGGTGCATGAGAAGCTTACCATAAGAAAGCTATCCTTACATTCTTTACCATTTTTAGGAGAGCCCTGCACAGCTGTGAATTTCCTTTGTAGAAGATATGTAACAGCATGTAACTTAGCAGGAAAGAGCAGCCATGAGAAGTTTGATTGTCAGACAAAGCTAGCTGTCACTCAACCTTATTTCTTATGTATTTTCTTGGAAAGAAGATTCCTATTTCTGAAACATAGTCCTGTACACCTTCTATCTGGTCCGTAGAAGACAACTGACTGCTTGAAGTCATTAGTCAGGCTCCTGAGCTTTGTGCTCTGCCTTCTGAAGGAGCCTCTCCTGAGGCAATCAGCTGGTCTCCTGGGACTGGCTGCCTCCTAATGGTGTTGCTGAGGATCATGCTAATCACTTGCCAAAGCCCAGAAGATGAGTCCTTTGAGCCCTGGCAGCTTTGATCTGTCTAGAAAGTGAATTGGCCAGGATGAGAGATATTGACCATTTTAGGAAGGAGATACTTCATCATTATCTATTCTACTTGGGATGTAAATTCTACCTGCCAACAACAAACTTAACATTCACTCACATACTACACCACCTGACCATGCTCCGTAAACTCTGGTGTCTACTGCCAGGCATGCCTCCCACAGTCAACAACATATCAGAGGCTCAAGGGTACAAAGAGCATGCACCTCTTCACATGCATTTACATCCTATCAACTACTCAGCAGAGCAGGCATGTTGGATTAAATATAAGACCTGTCTTTCACAATGTGGATGTGTTCATTACAAAACCATCCCTTTCTGGAGATTAACCTTCCACAAGCAATCAGGAGAAGGGAAAGTAAATACGAAGCCCCTGAACAAATCATGACAAATGAATAAATTACAAATTCAAAGACCAAAGGCTTAAATATTATCAAAAAGAAAACAGTGTATATTAAAAACAGGAATCTTCTGAGTGGCCAAAGTCTCTAAATGATGAATTTTTATATGTGATTCCAGAAATAAAAAGTGCAGTGAGCTGGGGATTTAGTTCAGTGGCATAAGCACCTGCATGGTAAGTGTAAGGCTATAAGTTCGAACCTCCGTACCAAAAAAACAAAAACAAAAACAAAAACAGGGAAGCAGGATGAAAGTGGAAATACATCACTGGAAATAAACAGTAAAGTTAGAAATAACATCTATCAGAAATGGTGGTTGAGACAGTGGCCAAGCACCTTCTGACCATGGAGAGACAGAGGGTTAATCTATGGAGAGAGCAGGCCAGAGAAGCTATTGATGCTACAACATTGAAAATTTTGAAGAGTGGGGCAGGGAAATCTGTTGACTACACAGAAACAGCTAAAAAATGTATCACTACCTCACAACATATTAAAAAAATCAATAAGGACTTCAGTGTGAAAGACAATCATAAGTCTTAGAAGAAAATACAGGATAAAAATTTTTATGACTTCAACATAAGAAAAAAATTCTTAACCAAGTTTTAGAACATGGACAACTCTTATAGGAAAGGATTTTTAAGTTTAACTCCATTAAAATTTAGAACTTCTGTTGTTTGCAAGATCTCAAAAAGGGAGAAGGGTGGAACCATGAGCTATCAATTAGAAAGGAATATTTGCAGCACATATAATAATGTCATTCAAAATATTTAATAAGTGCAACCTAATCACCATTAATTAGAACGAGTGACAAAAATAAACTGCTATTACAATATTATCAATGCATCCAACTTTGATATCACTGCATTTAAAAAGGACTACTTTCAGAATATATAAAGAATCTCTATACACATATATATATATACATATATGATGCATGCATATTTGATTTTAAAAATAGTACAGTGAGCAAAAAACTAAGGCATTTCATAGAGGGAACACAAAATACTAAACAAATATAGGAAAAGACAACCAATCTAATTAATCATAAGATATAAATAATAAGCCACAATAAAATTTTCAGGCTAATTTCTCAGCCACTAGACTAATAAAGGAAATTTCTCAACTACCAGACTGATAAAAGAGTATTAAGCCTGTCCTTCAAATCTTAGATGAGATTTAAACTTAAAATGTTTAGTCAGTTCCAGTCCTGGCATAAATATGGAATAATAGTAACTTTGCTTTTCATGTTGATAGAAATACAAACTAGTACATTCATTTTGGAAAGCAATTTGACATTCCCTAGAACTTTTTTTTTTTTCCTTGCAGCACCGGGGATTGAACTCACAGCCTCACGCCTGCCAGACAGGAGCTTACGCCACTGAGCCAAACTCCCGGCCCTAGTTTTTTGAGGCAGGGTCGCACTATGTAGCTCAGGCCAGCCTTACACTCACGTTGTAGCCCAAACTGGCCTTGAACTCACAATGCTCCTCCTACCTCAGCCTCCCGAGTGCTGGGATTAAAGGCATGCACCACCATGCCCGGCTTCCCTAGAACATTTGACCATACACACACCCCACAAGTCTACACTTTCACTGCCAAGTTTAAACCCCAGAAAAATTGTCATCCATGTGTCCCATGAAATTGCGCAAAATTGTCCTTTGTAGCATTTAGTTTAATAGAAAAATGAAAACAATTCAAATGCCCACTGATGTTAAAGTAGATAAACAAATCACAATATATTTTTACAGTGCAGGTGCTACAACTGCGAAAATGAATGAATGATAGCTATATTAGTGAGTTATATATCATAGAACGTATTATGGAATGAAAATGCAAATCACAAAAGATATAGAATAATTCAATTCATTTATACAAAGTCAAAAACAGGAAAAACAAATCACTGGTTAGTATCAACAAAGAAGAGGGGGAGCTAAGGGATAGTTCTGTAGGAAATCAACTAATTTTAAAATATAATTTATATTTTGTCACCTATACTTATGTACTTGAGTTTAAATGAAATTGCAGTTGATTAAGATTTTTGTGTTTTACATATTTGACTTAAACAGGCAGGTAGGGTGAAATGCCATATCAAAATCTGATTTAGATAGCTATTTAAAATATATACCCTTTGTCTATAGTTTGTCTTGTAACTAATCCTTTTTATTATAATTTTCCTTATAATTTATGATTTATTTTTTTAAAAAACTTAACTTTTCTTCCTATATTTTGAATTAAGAAAAAGTTTTTAATCTTGTGATTTCTGCAATTATTGCATATAACTAGTTATTTTTCAAAGACCAGCATTTCTCAGTTCTCAAACGAACATTTATAATTATACGTAAAAGTTTAACACATTTTTTCACAGCTAACATAATTATTTTTAATTTAATTTAAATTTCTAGGCCTCAATATTTCATTGCTTTTATGAGATGCTTTAAAGACTGGATTAATTTCAATTAATTGTGCAACTTTATTAAAAATTTATAGTTAGTTTTAATACCTAGCTAAGTTCATTTGCTAACAGATGACATTTTTCATCTTTCTGTTTTCAAACATAGAATAAATGAGCATGATGTAAGATTCTCAAGTGCAAGCTTATTTATTAAGTGCTAAACACTAATTTATTAAGTATGAAATTAGCAATTTAAAATAAGTTTAAAATGTGATTTAATTACTTTTGAACTATTGTTAATTGAATAAATTTCTATGTCTAGAAATTTACCCTTGTAATACTATCCTCCCTACTTTGTGAAAAATAGGTAAAGAAACAAGAGCTGCTTTTAGTGCTCTAATAATCTAGCATGTTTCATTTTTGATTTGGGATTGGGAGAAAGTTTTTAGTGCTCATAAGAGTTTAGATAAATTTATTTTACATTTCTATAAAGTATTAGATTACTGCTTTGCGACTGATATACAATATTCAATATGCTAAAAGAATAGTATGCCATGGTATGCCCCCATTTCACTTTATGTATGATTTTCTTTTTACATGTATGAGATATAGACCATTTACAATGCAGTGTCACTGTTGTATTTCTTTTTTATGTTTTTATGATTAAAAGGCAATAATTGTCATGTTCTCAAATTTCCATTACTAGACAGGTAATTTTATTCCTGTGTTGAGGCATTATGTCTCTGTCAGACATGTTGAAAAACTGTCATGTTGTACATGCATTTCACAGTTACTAAGCCTGGCCACTGGAAACTCAAGGATTCACTGAAAGTGCGGCTATTATCAAATGCATAATCAATTCTCTATAGAAACAGACTGAGATCTGGGACAAATGAAAGGAAGAATACCCACTGTATGGAAATTAAAATAACCTCTGAAAAACTCAACAATGAAACAGCTCAAATTATACTCCCTGGCAGAAAAACCACAAATGGCTCCTGGCTCACAAAGAAAATCAATCCAAGATGTGCTGATTTACATAACAGATATGGCTGAAAAATGGGCATGGGGAGAGCTCAGCTCTCAACACACAGAAAGGCAGGTGAAGAATTAGATTTGCATTAGGAGATGCATAATAGAAAATGACCTCTTCAGAGTGAGTGCCATACAAAGGGGATGTGGGTCTGGAGCAAAGATGGGGCCAGCTCTGAGGCTTTAAGAGGGATTCATTAAGGTCAGTAATGGGCACCCAGAGGTGATCGTAAACTTGCAAAGAAAGTCTCACTTAGTGTGGTCTTATTACAGGTCTGCACTAGGTGTTATGTAATTTCTCATTCCTCTAACAGATTGAAAAAGCACACTTTGATGTCCCTTTTATTAATTTCACTGGTTCTTAAATTGTCTGAGCTATAGAAACCTACTACAATGCATCAACTGTTCATTACTGCTCTTGTCTGGTCACAGTTTCTTGAGAATGAATGAAATAGCCTAGAAACTAAAATATATACTATTGTTTAATCCACTTAGGCATTTTGTGTTCGACAGTAAGTATACAGGGACACATATACAATGTACCTGTGATTCTAGGGAAGGGTGTGCTGGATACATTCCCTGCAGTTTTTGAAGGCACACATCTATCTCTGCATTTCTGGCAATGCCAAACAGACTATGTCTTGATTACTTTTCTCTCATTGCTGATACAAAATACTCAACACCCAAAATTAAGGAAGGAAAGGTTTATTCAGCTCATAGTTTGTGGAGGTTGCAGTCCATAATCAGCTGGCTCCAAGGCAGGGTGGCATGGCACAGGGACAGCCATTCATGGTGGTGGTAGGTACTAAAGCAACAAAAGCAAAAAAGAGGGGAGCATGTCTCTCTTGGTCCCTTATATTGTATGCTGACTACCCACCCCAGCTGGGTGCAGTACTCACACCACCAGTCCCAGCACTAGTCAACCAAACAATCACAAAAGCTGCACTCAGTCAGTTTCAAAGGGCCCACCTGCCATGACCTCATGAGGCTTTGGGGGGACATCCAAATACAAACCATAACAGACTATAATGACACTAATGCCACTTATACATCATTTTTTGTTGTTGTTGTTGTTGTTTCCTTTTACTTTCTTTCCTTGATAAAGGTGAAAAAAGTTGAGAGAGGTTATGATAATCTGCATAGGTGGAGACCATCAGAATGTCCAACACAATCTCTCTCTCTCTTTCTCTCTCTCTGTCTCTCTCTCTCTTTCTCTGTCTCACTAGTAAATATATATATTAGACCATAACTCTAGGCCTTAACTTCATTTTAAAATCTTGGGACAAGTTTAAGAAATGCCCACTTTAAAAAGTGAGGGCAGACCCAGCTCTACTGGGTCCCATGATTCAGCACAACCCAAGAATCAGTGCGACCCTCAGGGGAATGCCCAGCCAGCCTCGCAGGACACAGAGGTACGCAGCCCAGCCCAGATCAGCCCAGGACCCCAGAGCTGCTCATCAGGGACTGACCAACATAACTGCAGGGCCTTGGAGGGCTTGGGCTCCCCCCACCAGAGTGCAGAGCACGCGCGAGCTCCATACTTCAGTGGAGCGGCTTGTGTGTGCAGCATCCCAGAGCTTGCGGACCCCCGCCCAGCCAGGAGCAAGGCCCTGGCACTGTAGGCCTGGGACTCACTCAGGTTTGCCCTGGCACAGCTGTTGCTCTGAACTTGCAGACAGACCCAGGGTAAGGGTGGTGTCACACTCCAGGGTACACTCTGCCTAGCTCCCTGGGACCAGGAGGCCTTGGCCCCCACCCAGCTAAGATGGAGGTTCCATCCACACTCCCTGGGAGGCTGCCCTCCCTTGCTGCGTGCAGGATCCAGCTCTACCGGGTCCTGCGACTCAGCGCGACCCACCACTCAGTGCGACCCTCAGGGGAACACCCAGTCAGCCTTGCAGGATACAGAGCCACATAGGTTCTAGAAGAAAATGACAAAATGAAAGACCAAGAGGCAGGCTCAGTCCCCCAGCCCACAAAGAACAAACCCAAGAGACACTGAGATGGAAGACAGTGGGAGTCACACAAATGGACTTTCTGAAATGATAGAAAATGCAATAAAGAAACAGCTTGATGAAGCTATAGAGAAATTCAAATCAGAAATATTCTCTTAGCTAAAAAATGAAATGAAAATCATTATTAAAGAAATGTTGTGAGTATCTAAAGAAGAACAAGATAAAAAAATTGAAGAACTTAAGAAAATGACCGAAACCTTGAATGAACAATATAAGACACAAACAGAATGCATGAAACAGATGCAAAGGGAAATGCAGGAAATGAAAAACTCCATGGAAAGTTTGAAAAACCGCTTAAATGAAGCTGAAGATAAAATCTCAGATCTTGAAGACAGCATGGGAGATCATGGCCATGAAAGAAACGATCTCCTAAAAATAGTAAGGAACCAAGAAACAACAATTCAACAGCTGCAAGACGATCCCAAGCATATTGATATGCCTATCAATAACATAAGATTAATAGGCATCAATGAAAAAGCAGGGGTCAATACTAACGACCTGTGAAGGCTGTTCACAGAAATAATAGCAGAAAACATTTCAAGCATGGGAAGAGAATCTGAAATACAGGTAACTGAGGCATACAGAACCCCAATTCACCACAACCAAAATAAATCCTCACCCAGACATATAATAATAAGGGTATCAGAAATACAGCACAAGAACAAAATACTAAAAGCTGTCAGAGGAAAGAAACAGATCACCTATGAAGGAAAGCCTATCAGAATCACAACAGACTTCTCAACACAAACCTTTAAGTTAAGAAGAGCTTGGAGTGAAGAATTGCAAATCCTGAAACAAAATAACTTTCAACCCAAATTGATGTACCCTGCAAAACTATCCTTAAAAATTGATGGAGAAATAAGATACTTTCATGACAAAGAGGAACTGAAGAAATTTATGGCCACCCAACCAACACTACAAAGAGTACTGAAAGACACTCTAGAAAGAGACAAAGATAGCCACAATCTTAAGAACAACAACAAAGGGAAACCACTAAGCAGGGAAAATAATGAAACAGAAAATGTAGAAAACCAACAACAGAAAGATATCATGACAGGGATGAGCCAGTACATATCAGTTTTATCAATCAATGTAAATGGTGTCAACTCACCAATAAAAAGAAACAGACTAGCAGAGTGGGTTAAGAAACAAAATCCAATAATATGCTGTGCACAAGAAACACATTTCTCTCAAAAGGAAATTCACAGACTAAAAGTCAAAGACTGGAAAACAATACTCCATGCAACAGGAACCCAGAAAAAAGCAGGGGTAGCTATTATGTTTGCAGACAATGCAAACTTCAAACCGAGAATGATCAAAAGAGATAAAGAAGGTCACTACATACTTGTGAGGGGAAAACTTCAAGAGGAAGAGATTACAATCATAAATATATATGCAC